>VDFB02002227.1:0-13820 GCA_007258455.2 Sequoia sempervirens | reverse complement strand
TTAAACCATAAACCCTACACCCTCAACACTCATCCCTATACCATATACCCTAAACCATAAAAATTATCCCTCAACCCTATACTTAAACCCTAAACCCTACACTCTCAACACTTAACCCTATACCCAATATCTTAGACCCTAATCCTTATACACTTAACCTTATACCCTCAACCCTATAATTAAACTCTAAACCCTAAATTCAACCGTTAACCTAAACCCTATACCCTAAACCATACACCCTCATCCCTATACCCTATACCCTCAACTCTCAAACCTCAACCCTATACTTAAACCCTAAACCCTATATTCAACCTTGTGTTGTATGTATGAAGGTCTTGTCATTGATTTCAAATATGTGTTGATGAAGGTTGTTGAAGGCTATTGATGTCGACAATATTCATAAAATTGTGTTGTACTTGGTGCATGTATGGAATAGTTTTGTTTGTGTATGTATAGTTGAGATATTGAGGAAGTGTTGTGCGTACATGGAGCTATCTTTATGTTACAGTGTCTGGAGATGTGTTGGAATGAAGTAATGTGCTAAGATGGTGTCTTTAGTACTTGGTTTCCAAGTGCTTTTGAGAAATTTAATAAATAGAGAAAACAATGTTGTGCAAGTGGTCAGAACGTGCTCTAGGATGTGCTCCATGTTTCTTCTATGTTGAGGCTATTCCTTTACAAATCTAATATGTTGTTCAAGGTTGTTAGTAATTGTTATATCTATAGTTTTGGTTTTTATACCATTGTGCAAAATGAGATGTGTTCACCAGTATGTGAACTAGGTTTCTAGTGGTTTTTACTATGGTTTGGGAGAAATGTATTTGTTTTAAATTCCTCTGTAGTTTGGTTTTAGGTTGTGTGGATTTGGTAAGTTGTTCATATTGATTGTATCATTCAATATTCAAGGTTTTGCTTGATTTGGTATAGTATAGTGTGTGTTTCATGTATTGGTGTCCGTATAAGGTTAATTGAATGTTCTAAATTGAAGTATTCATGTGATGAAAGTTTGGATGATGTATTTATTAGATCTCAGGTGGATCATGGACTGTTCTAGATCATGTAAAATATATTTGTGTGGTCTGTGTGTCATCTTGATCAAATGGGAAGCATGTACTTAATATTTTTATGGTGTTTAGGATAGGCAATGACCGAACTGGTGTTAACACTACATGTGAAGCTTGTGGAAGCATGTTGAGGTGTGTTAAGACACATTTGGGTCCCAACTAAGGATTTATATGGGTTTCCTTCATTCTTATCCACCACAGGAATGTTTGGGTACTGACCTAATTTGAAATTGTAAATGTAAAGGATGGTTGTCAACCTTGGAGAAGGTTTTCAAGGTTGAGGATGATATAAATATGAGTGGTATGGAAGATCAAAGATAGATGTGAGATAGATTCAAGTGATTAATTTGATGTGAATTGTAGAAGTATAGGTGCGAATTTGAGCAAAGTAGTCTGAACTTGAAAGTGTTGGACTTCTGAAGGAAGTGAGCTAGAGGCATCCACAATATTTCAAAGAAGGTTGCAAGAGTGTTGGAGAAATTACGGTGGATTCCCTATTGCATTCAAAAAAATTTATCTGTGTAACATTTCTCTTCTATCTTCTTTTCCTTCTATGGAAACAAGCCTTGGTTGTGAGCCTTTTTGGATAGTGTTTCCTATTTTGGTAGAGAGCCCTTGTATTGGTTTTGCAATTACTTATATTGTGAGATAATCCTCACTATGGTTTTTCCCTCATTGGATTTTCCACATAAATATGGTGTTCTCTTGTGTATGGTGTTTTTGCTGCAATTTCTATTATCTGTGTTTGATGATTAATCACTTTAACAAAATAAGGGTTTAATGAATGCTTGTGGATCTGATTACTATTGAGGGTTTTCATGCTTTAATTTGAGACAACTGATTCACCCCCCCCCCTCAGTTGTCTTGTTCATTCAACAATTGGTATCAAAGAAAGGTTCCTTGGAGAAGAGATTAACTACTTGAGGTAGATTTTGGATGGTGAACAAGTTAGATTGCCCTAGATTTGATGGCATAGACTATGCATTATAGAATACAATGGTGGAAGGATATATGGCATCTCATGGGTATGAGATTGAAAAGGAAATAAAGACTCAATATGTTGCACCTACAAATGGTCAAAGCACAAGTGATGAGATCAAAGCACATGAGATAAATGCTAAGGCAATATTTATTCTTGTGAATAGTCTCTCAAATTTTGAATTGGTAAAAGTTATGAATCTTAAAGGTCTTGTTAAAGAATTTTGGGACAAGCTAGAGAGAATTTATGAAGGAGATAATAAGGTTAAACAAGAAAATTTATAGAATCTAAAGGCACAATTTGAGACCTTGCAAATGTCTAAAGATGAAACAATTACAATTTGCATGCAAAGAGTTGATGAGTTGGTAAGTGCAATGAGAGTTCTTGGTGCACAAGTCAAAGAACCTAGAGTGGTAAAGAAAGTTATTAGATCACTTCTTGATTCTTACAGTGATAAGGTATCTGCTATTGAGGAAGTTGCAAATTTTAATACTCATTTTAGATATCAATTGCTTGGTACACTAACTTCATTTGAAATGAGAAAAATTGGTACAAAAGTGGAGACTACTTTCAAGGCTAGAAAATCAGAAAAGGTTGAAGATTCAGATGGAGAAGATCTTGATGATGTGGAAGTGAAATTTGTAAGAAGGATAAAGAAGGGAACCAGTAAGTATAAAGGTAAACTACCTTTCAAATGTTTTAGCTTTGGAAATATAGGTCATTATGCTTCAAGATGTCCAAATAGAGCTTTGAACAATAAAAGTAAGGAGAAAAAAGGAAAGATGATTAAGAGAAGTTACTATGTTAGAGAAGATGTTGGTATTTTTTATGATGAATTTAACTATGGAGATGATGATGAGTGATTGTTTTTAACATTAACAGATGAATCTACTTATGCTAACTCTAAAAATTGTGTGAAGGAAAGTGTTCTAGAGAAGAAGGATAAGGTTGAAGGTACTTTGGTTTCACCTTTCATGCTAAATAGGATAAAAACTACTAATTTTTTGACAATGGATGATCTAATCACATGATCAGAGCAAAAGTAATTTTTTAAAACTTGAAAAGTATGATGGAGGATTAGTTAAAATTAGAGATGATTCAAGAGCTAAGATTTTTGGAATAGGTTTAATCAGTTTTGATGGCAAGCATAATGTTGAATAATTTTACTATGTTAAAGGCCTAAGGCATAATCTTTTGAGTGTTGTAAAAATGTGTAGCAAAGGATATAATATTGTGTTTAAGGATGAAATATGTGAGATCAAGAAAGGGTTCAAAACTATGATTGTTGCTGGTAAGAAAATATATAGAAACATCTATCAACTCAAGGGTGCTAATGGTCATTATTTTATGTCTCAAATTAATGACAGTTGGTTATGGCGCCAGAGGATGTGTCACATGAATTTTGATAAATTAGTCAGAATCAATTCAATTCATGCAGTAAGAGACCTACCAAGAATTACAAATCCTATTAGTGTCATTTGCAAGAATTATCAATTTGGAAAGAATAAGGAGTAGTTTCAAGGGAGAGGAACAATCTGCTACTAGACTACTAGAATTAATACATATAGATCTTTTTTGTCTTAGAAGGGTGATAAGTCTTCAAGGTGACATGTATTTCATGCTTTTTATTGATGATTACTCTAGAATGACATGGGTTACTTTTCTTAGAGAGAAATCTATTGCTCTAGATAGATTCAAAGCATTTAAAGCTATGGTTGAGATTGAAATGGATTTTAAAATCAAATGTTTAAGGTCTGAAAAAGGTGGAGAATTAACCTCCAATGAGTTTAACATGTTTTGGGAAATTCATGGAATAAAGAGGCATGTTTCTTCCCCTAGAACTCCTCAACAAAATGGAGTAGTTGAAAGGAAAAATAGAACTATTCAAGAAGTTGCAAGGACTATGATGAAAGAATCTAAACTACCAAAATTCTACTGGAGAGAATAAATTCATACTATTGTGTACATACTTAATAAAGTTTGATCCAAATCTAACAATATAAAGACTCCCTATGAGTTATGGTATGGAAGGATTCCTAATTTCAAGTACTTTGGAGTATTTGGAAGCAAGTGTTATATCAAAAGAGATGAAAACTTAGGAAATTTTGATACATGTTCTAATGAAGGTATCTTCCTTGGATATTCTACTAAAAGCAAATCTTATAGATGTTACAACAAAAGGCTAGGAAGGATTGTTGAAAGTGTAAATGTTAAAGTTGATGAAATTTGCAAAATTTAGTTGCTATAGAAGGATATGTGTCAAATGAACCTACTTGTGGAGAAAAAGAAGAAGAAAAAGATAAAGGAAAAGAAGTGTAGAATGAAGAGGAAGAAGCTCTAAAAAATGCCCCTAATACCCCTAAGTATGTGCAAAGAAATTATTTTGAAGAACAGATCATATGAGACAAGACGAAAGAAGTATTGACAAGAAGAGTTGTTGAAGCCGAGGTAAATATGTGTTTACTCTCTAAAGTTGAACCTAAAATAGTGAGTGATGCATGCAAAGATGAACATTGGATGAAGGGAATGGAAGAACTTATGCAAATTGAAAAAAAATCAGACTTGGTAACTAGTTCCTAGACCAGCAAACGAGAACATAATTGGAACTATGTGGGTATTTAGAAACAAACTGAATGAGAATGGAGAAGAAATAAGAAACAAGGAAAGGTTTTTGTGTAAGGGTTACTCACAAGTGGAAGGAATAGACTTTGAAGAAACATTTTCTCCAGTGGTTAGGATGGAAGCAATCAAGATGTTTTTGGCATTTTCAGCATATAAAGACTTTTAAGTTTATCATATGGATGTGAAGTCTGCTTTTCTGAATGGTAAGTTGGAAGAAGAGGTTTACATGGAACAACCAAAAGGATTTTATCTATCAGATCAACCAAATATGGTTTGCAAATTGAAAAAGGAATTTTATGGATTGAATCAATCTCCTAGAGATTGGCATGCAATATTGGACATATATTTGATACAACAAGGATTTAGTAAAGGCACTGTAGACAATAATATTTACTTAAAATTGAGGAAGACAAAATATTGATAGTGGTCGTGTATGTGGATAAAATTATCTTTGGAGGAAATGAAGTTGTGTAAGAAATTTGAAGAAGAGATGTAGAAATAATTTGAGATGTCAATAATTGGGGAGAAGAAATTCTTCCTTGGACTACAAATCAATCAAATAGATAAAGGAATTTTCATTTCACAATCAATGTATGTTAGGGAGATGTTGAAAAAGTTTGGAATGAATTACTCCAAACTAGTATGTACTCCTATGGTGATTGGTTGTAAATTAAGCAAGGATGATGAATCACCTAAGGTTGATCAGAGAAAGTATAGATCTAAGATTGGTGGACTACTATATCTAACTGCTACTAGACCGGATATCATGCATGTAGTTTATCTTGTGGATAGATTTCAAGAAGATCCTAAAGAGTCACATGTTGCATTAGTGAAGAGGGTATTTAGATATTTAAATGGTACTCTAGATTATGTCTTGTGGTATCCTAAGGACACTAATTTCATATTAAGTGCATACATATATGTAGATTGGGTTAGTTGTGTTGATGACATGAAAAGTACAAGTGGTGGTGCATTCTTTCTTAGATGTATATTGGTGTCATGGTTGAGTAAGAAGCAAGATTAAGTTTCTTTATCCACTCCAAAGGATGAGTATATTATAGCATCATCTTATTGTACACAAGTATTATGGATGAGATAGACATTAAAGGATATCAGAGTAGTGTATGATGAGATTATTTCTATCTTCTATGATAATACAAGTGCAATTAACATTTTAAAGAATCTAGTGATGCATTCAAGGATAAAACATATATCAATCATGTATCACTTTCTAAGAGAGAAGGTTATGGAGAATGAGGTGAAGCTTGAATATGTACTTACAAAGGATCAGATTGCTGACATATTCACTAAGGCTCTTCCAAAGGATACTTTTGAGTATCTCTAGGAGAAGTTGGGATTTATTACCCCTCCTTCTTTGAACTCGATGCATATGGAGATGCATCAGTCCAGTGGATCTGTGGATTCATCTCTTGTATGGACTAATGTTGGTGGCTACCTCTGAGGGGAAGCAAGTAGTGTCATTATTGTAGCAAGAAATATGTGTTATCATTGTGCAAATTTGTTGATTTGGTTGTACTCCTAAGGGGAGTATTTAGAGAAATAAAAGGAAAATGATGTGAAGTTGCAAGTATCTTAGTTCAATGCCAAAGGGGGAGAATAATAAAAAATACTTTATCCCTTACCATTTATTTCAAAGGGGGAGAAAGAAACATGTGAAAAATTATATCTATAGAGGGAGAGAGAAAGTAAAGGAAATCATGAGAAAGTGTGTTCAAAGCTATAGTATTTTCTTTGATGGTTTTTAACATCATGTGTTGCCATCAATGACAAAGGGGGAGATTGTTGCAAGTATGAAGGTGTTTCCATTGATTTCAACAAGCTGGTGTTGTCAATGATGTCAACTATGTGTTGATGAAGGTTGTTGAAGGATATTAAAGTCGAGGATATTGAGAAAATTCTGTTGCAGTTGGTGCATGTATGGAATAGTTTTTTTTATGCATGTATAGTTGATATATTGATGAAGTTTTCTGAGAAATGGAGCTATCTTTATGTTAAAGTGTCTAGAGATGTGTTGGAATGAAGTAATGTGCTAAGATGGTGTCTCGAGTACTTGGTTTCTAAGTGCTTTTGAGAAAATTTAACAAATAGATAAAATATTGTTGTGAAAGTGGTCAGAACATGCTCTGGGATGTGCTCTATGTTGAGGCTATGCCCATGTGGATCTAATATGTTTTTCAAGGTTTTCACAAGTTTCTATATCCAAAGTTTGGGTTTCTAGATCATTGTGTAGAGTGACATGTGCTCACCAGTATGTCAACTAGGTTTCCATTATTGTTTACTGTGGTCTGGGAGAAATGTATTTGCTCCACATTCCTCCATAGTTTAGTTTCAGGTTGTGCAGATCTAGGAAGTTGTTCATATTAATTGTATCTCTCAATATGTAATTTTTTGCTTGATTTGGTAAACTACAATGTGTGTTTCATGTGTTGGTGTGCATATAAGGTTAATCGGATGTTTAGATTGAAGTATTTCTATGATGCAATTTTGGATGAAGTCTTTGTTGGATCTTAGGTGGATTGTGGACTATTCTATATCATGTAAAAGATAGTTTTGTGGTCTATGTGTCATCTTGAGCAAATGGGAAGTATGTACTTAATATTTTTATGGTGTTTCGGACAAGTAACAATCAACCTAGTGTTAACACTGCATGTGAAGCTTGTAGAAGCATGTTGAGGTTTGTTAGGACACATTTGGGTCCCAACTAGGGATTTATATGGGTCACCTTCATTCCTATCCACCACAGGAATGTTTGGATGTCGACCTAATTTGAAATTGTAAATGTAAAGGATAGTTTACAACCTTGGAGTAGGTTTTCAAGGTTGACGATGATATAAATAAGAGTGGTATTTTTAGAAGATATCAAGATAGATGCAAGTGATGAATGTGATGGGAATTGTCAAAGTATAAATGTGAATTTGAGCAGAGTAGTGTGAACTTCAAAGTGTTGGAATTCTAAATCCAGTGAGTTGGAGGCATCCACAATCTTTCAAACAAGGTTGCAAGAGTGTCGGATCAATTGTGGTGGATTCCTTGTTGCATTGAGAAGTTGTTCTCTATGTAATATTTCTCTTCTATCTTCTTTTCTTTCTATGGTTGTGAGCCCTGGTTGTGAGCCTTTTTGGACAATGTGTCCTATTTTGGCAATGAGCCCTTGTACTGGTTTTACAATTATTTATATTGTGAGCTAATCATCACCGTGTTTTTTCCCTCATTGGGCTTTCCACGTAAATATGGTTTTCTCTTGTGGATGGTGTTTTTGTTTCAATTTATATTATCTTCATTTCATGATTAATCACTTTAATAGAATAAGGGTTTAATGAATGCTTGTGGATCTAATTACTATTGAGGGTTTTGTTGCTTTAGTTTGAGATAATTGATTCACCCCCTCTCAGATGTCTTATTTTTTCAACACCCTAAACCCAATACCCTCATCCTTATATGGAATATCCTAAACCATAATCCATATACCTTATACACTTAACCCTATACCCTCAACCCTGAATATTATTCCTCAACCTTCAACTGTATACCTTAAACCATAACCCTACACCCTCAACCCTCATCCTTATACCCTATACACTTAACCTTATACCATAAATCCTAGACATTATCCCTCAACCCTACACTTAAACCCTAAACCCTACACTCTCAACCCTTAACCATATACCTTATAACCTAAACCCTAAACCCTAAACCATAATCCTTATAACCTATACACTTAACCTTATACCCTCAACCATATACTTAAACCCTAAATTCAACCTTGTATCCTAAACCCTAAACCATAAAACCTCAACCATAAACCCAATACCCTCAACCCTATACCCAATATCCTAAACCCTAATCTCTATTCCCTATACACTTAACCCTATGCCCTCAACTTTAAACACTATCCTTCAACCCTCAACCCTATACCCTCAACTTTAAACACTATCCTTCAACCCTCAACCCTATACCTTAAACCCTACACCCTTAACCATCATCCCTATACTCTATACACTCAACCTTATACCATAAACCATAAACATTATCTCTCAACCCTCAACACTATACTTAAACCATAAACCCTACATTCAACCTTGTATCCTAAAACTTAAATTCTCAACCCTAAACAAAATACCCTCAACCATATACCCAATATCCTAAACCCTAATTCATATACCCTATAAAATTAACCCTATACCCTCAACCCTATACCTTAAAATCTAAACCCTACACCATCAACCCTCATCCCTATACCCAATATCCTAAACCCTAATCCCTACATCCTATACACTTATCCTTATACCCTCAACATTGAATAGTATCCCCCAACCCTCAACCCTATACCTTAAACCCTATACCCTATACCCTCAAACCTCATAGGGGGAGAGAGAAAGAGGGGGGAGGGAGGAAGGAAGGGAGAGAGAGAGAGGGAGATGATAGATAGAGAGTATAGATGGAAGGAGAGAGTGAGAGAGAATGAGGGGAAAGTTGGGAGGGATAGAGAGAGATAGGTGAGATAGAGAGGAGAGAGTGAAAGACGGGGAGAGGGAGAGAGAGATAGGGAGAGGGAGGGAGGTAGGGAGGGAGACAGATAAAGAGTTATCTAGGTAGGGTTAGAGGGAGAGACTTGAAAGAGAGAGTATCACTCCTATCCCTCCTACCCTACCTAGGTAACTCCTTATCACTTCCCCCCTCTCTCTATCCCTTCGTCAATCCCTCGCACACTACCTAGATAACTCTTTGTCTCTCCCTCCCTCCCTCCCTCCCTCTCTCTCTTAGGTATCTCCTTCCCATAATACCTAGATAGCTCTCTCTCTCTCTCCATCTCTCTCACTCTATATATATTATAATGTACTACATATAATATTGTAGGGAGGGAGGTGGGGATATTGAGATAGAGGGAAGGAGAGAGGGAGAGGTAGATATGAAGAGAGATAGAAAATTATATAGGGGAGAAGAGATAGAGAGGGAGAAGTTCAGAGAGAATGGTGAGATAGAGAGTAGAGAGGGAAGGAGAGAGAGATAAATATAGGGGAGGGAGGGACAAAGGGAGAGAGAGAGAGAATGGTGGATAGAGGGGGGAAGGGAGGAATGGAATGAGGGGGAAGAGGAAGAGGAAGGACATAGGTGGAGACAAATGGATGGAGGGGTGAAAAGGAAGGAGGAAAGAGGGGAAGGGAGGGAGGGGAGATGAGATGAAAGAGTGTGGTTGAGTGCAGGAGGACATACGTGAGGACATGAGAGTTGACGGATGGAGGAGATAGGAGATGGATATGAAGGAGAGATCAAGAGAGAAAGAGGGGGGAGGGGGGAGGGAGAGAAAGAGGTTGAGGGAGAGTGGTAGGGAGTGATGGAGGGAGAGGTAGGTAGAGAGAGGGAGAGGGAAGATATAGAGTAGAGAGGGAAGGAATATTGAATAGGACAACTGAGAGGGGGTTGAATCAGTTGTCATAGAATTAAACCTTTAGTTTAACCACCAGAACTAATTCTTAATACTGCTCAACTGATTAATCATCAAATGTCAATGTAGGAACTTAAATCCAATACTCAAGCACAATAACACTAGATTTACATGGAAAACGCAATGAGGGAAAAGCCATGATGAGGATTAACTCACACTATAGAGAATATCAAAACTGATTACAAGGGGCTCACTACCAAAAATAAGGCTCACTGCCAAAAAAAGGACTCACTGTCCAACAGGGCTAACAACTTGGAGGGCTCACTGCCATAGAGATACAAAGAAGACTTGTTATAGAGAGACTACAATCCAAATGCAACAAAAGATTCCACCACAATCACCTGAAAACATGCATGAATGATAGAGTCCACCTACTCACTACATCTAGAAACTCAAAATTAAGCTTTGCATTGATTTTCCACATTCACATCACACACACTTACTAAATAGAATCAATGTCACACTAAAATTTAGTTTCTCTTTTATCTTATTACCCTTCTTCTTTTCTCTTGTATATTTCTTCACCACTAACTCATCTTGTATTTATACCATATTCAACTTTGAAACATGTCCAAAGTCAGCCATCCAAATCCAAATTCAAATTAGGTCGACACCAAACATCCTAAGGTGGAATTAGAATGAGGGAAACCCAAAATTCAAGGGACCCAAAAAGATCCAACAGGCTTCATCAACCTCAAAATTAGTATTTCACACAAGTTCGGTCAATTGAGTGTAAAGCACATAAAACCATTAAGCACAAATCCTCCAAATGTCGAAACTATCTTCAATACAATCAGGGCAACTCAACTCTAGAACCGCAAATCATAAGATTTCATCAAAGAGAAATCTGGACCAACAACATTTCTCTCAGACCTCAACCAGAAAGATAGAAAACCACAGTTCACAACTGGTGAACAAAACTTGCATTGTACAATGAATCAACAACCAAAAATATGGATATAACATCTTCTAACAACCATGAACAACATGTATGAACTACACAAACATAGGATCGAATCCATACCAAAACCTAGAGCAACCACTGAACACCTTCAACATATCTTTATTACAATTTTCTCAATATCCTTGATATATACAACCAACAACAACTAGTTGATAACTAGTTGACTAGTTGACATCAATGAAAAAACCTTCAATCTTTCAATTCTTGTAACAATCACCCCCTTTGTCATTGATGGCAACACATGATGTGAGAAACCATCAAAGACAACCTATAGTTCTTAATATACTTTTTTGTTTCCCCCCCTTAGTAGATAATTTCTTATATGCTTCTTCTCCCATTCTTCCTCTCCTTTTTCACTCTTTTCACATGCTTCTTCTCCCCCTTTGACATCAATGACAAAGGTAAAATAATATTTTACATTGATTTCTCCTTTGACATGAAAAACAGAATACTCATAATGCCAACACTTGATACTACTTGCTCCCCCTGAGAGGTAGCCACCAAAGCATCAACCCAAAAGAAAGATAGATCCACAGATCCACTGGATTGATGCATCTCCATATGCATCTAGTTCAAGAATGGAGGGGAAATAACCCCTAACTTCTCCCAAAGATACTCAAAAGTATCTTTAGGAAGAGCCTTCATGAAAATATCAACAATATGATCCTTCGTCAAAACATACTCAAGCTTTACTTCATTCTCCATGACCTTCTCTCTCAAGAAATGATATATGATAGATATATGCTTCATCCTCGAGTGCATCACTAGATTCTTTGAAATGTTAATTACACTTGTATTATCATGAAAAATAGAAATGGGATCATCATATGCCACTATGATATCGTTCAATGTTAGTTTCATCTATAGAACTTGTGTACAACAAGATGCAGCAGCAATATACTCAACTTCAGTAGTAGATAAGGAGATTGAATCCTACTTTTTACTTGACCATACCACCAATCTACATATAAGAAAGAATGCACCACCACTTGTACTTAACTATCATCTACACATCCAGCCCAATCTACATCTATATAGGCACTAAGTGTGAAATCAATATCTTTAGGATACCACAATCCATAATCCAGAGTGCCATTCAAATATCTAAATATTATTTTAACAATAGCAACATGTGATTCCTTAGGATCTTCTTGAAATCTATCTACAAGATAGAAAACATGCATGATATATGGTCTTGTAGCAGTCAAATACAATAGTCCTCCAATCATAGATCTATACTTGCTTTGATCAGCCTCAAGTGGATCATCATCTTTACCCAATTTGAAAAGAGTCACCATAGGAGTACTTACTGGTTTGGAACCATCTATCCCAAACTTCTTCAAGATCTCTCTAGCATACTTAGACCGTGAAATGAAAATTCCTTTCTCTATTTGATTAATCTATAGCCCTAGAAAGAAATCAATCTCCCCAAGCATGGACATTTCAAATTCTTTCTACATCTCTTCCACAAATATCTTGCACATATTTTCATTTCCTCCAAAGATAATGTCATCTACATACACTACTACATCCTATATAGAAATATATATACATCCTATCAATAATAAACTGCATATAATTGCAAGGTTGAGACACATTTTTCCAACAATACTTTTCTTAACTTTTAGGACTTTATCTATTTGATCCTTTGTTTTCTCTAATTATTTCCTCATGGAGATAATTTATTCTTGAAGTGTGGAGAATTCAACTAATTTGTCACTCAGATTATTGTTCAACAATCTGCAACCATTTCAACTTCTTCAACTTGTAGTTTCAAATCGATGATTGTTTCTTTTGGATCTTTGAGTATGATTCTAAATTCTCCATTGTCTATTGTTGCTACATTCAGATCATCTAATGTTGAAACAAGTTCACCTTCAAAATCAACCTCACAATCTTCTTCATTAAAGAATATCATGTATTTATGTTTATCATCTTTTAGAGGATTCTTATCATTTGTCAAGGCTTCAATTCCCATGATTTCCACTCCAAGATCTACCTCTTCTATTAGAATATATCAAGGACCTTGGATCTAATACCAAATTCTGAACACACCAAAGCACTAAGAGGGGGGTGAATCAATACTTAATCAAATTATTTTCATTCATCACTAAATAATCACATGAAAATCATGACAAGTAGAAGAACACATAATCATGAAACTATAATGCCAAATTTTACGTGGAAAATCCTACAAGGGAAAAGCCACGATGAGCAAGGTGCTTGGATCTACTATACAAAACTAACCTCACAAATGAAAAAAAAATTACAATAGGTTTTATGGCTTCAACCAAAGGAAGTTTACAAATCCATGCATAATACAACACTTAGAAAAGAGGTTACAACCTTAACATACTACTAGAATATTTCAACACTTTTGTTACCTTCAACTCACTACTTTTGGTATACTCATGCATACATCTGCTCAACAAACTCTATTTCCTTCAACTCACTACCTTTAGCACACATTCTCATTATTATATTCACACATGCTTATTCACAGTTTCACATACACTAACTGTTGATCTCTTTGAATTCATCTTTACCGTATTTCATTATCAAAAGAGATTCTATGGATTCTTATTCATAATTACCTTTTTAAAATATTCACTATTCATCTATACCTCTTTTCAATAGCTTTTATCTTCTATTTGTATCCTTCGTAAGTTTTAAAATATTTATTCTTATTAGCCAAGATAAAACAAATAACATGAAACATGCATT
>VDFB02002226.1:0-10052 GCA_007258455.2 Sequoia sempervirens | reverse complement strand
TTAATTTCATGCAAGTAGTTTACTTTGATGTGTGGTGTTTTATTGAGGTAGCTTCGCTTTATTCCATACCACTAGCGGCTTGCTGATGATAAGTTCGCCTTGCGTGGTCGACTGGAGATTATCTTGTGTTTAACTTCAATTGTGATTTGTATGCTTATATGCATCGTTGTGATGGTGTATGCATGTTGAGTCATAATTTGATCTTTTGTTGTCCCTTTGAAGATTGCACCGATTTTACTGAGGCTGTCCGACGTGAGGCTAGGTGAAATCTGGTTGAAGTCTATTGAAACGAAGCCCCACATATCCTGCATTTAGAGTAGAATATAAGTTTCTTAGGCCTTATACTCTTTTACTTTCCGTATATTTCTGATTAGTTTTTAGGAAAACGAACCATTACAAACTACACGCCCAAGAATCCCTCCCAACCACGCACTCATTTAACCTAAGAAGTTTGAACACCGTAAGTCCCCTCAAGAAATACAACAAATACACATCAACCAACCTGCCCTTATTCATTAAAGGAACCTGGTTGAACGCGGCTAATCCTCTCAATCTTAGCATCTGAATACCTTTTGATCAAGAGAGAATGGGAATAGCCTTCAGACTATTTTGTTCACCGCTTGGTACCTGGCCACAAAACCACATCAACAGTAGGTGCACAGTGACAAATCTAGATTCTATCAAATCTTATTATCTCAGGAGACGATCTTTAGAACTCTTTTACTCCTCCAGCACACCAATAGAATCGGTGCTAGAGGCCAAGTTGCTAGGTTGTTCATTTTCACAAGTAGGGAAATTCAGAACTTAGAAGGAACTAGTATGATCTTTGAAATGCCAAATCAGAGATATGTTAGATCTCTTTTATGTCAAAAAATCCAAAAAAAGTGAAGTTTAAAAATTCTAAAAATAAAATAAAATCAAAGATTCCTCAATGGATGGGCAACAGTCATAAATTTCTTATGACCATGAAGGTCGTCAAGTTGATCTTCCCTTGCTACATCGAGTTTTGAATGCGCAATTGTTTCCAAGAAGTTTATCTGACTTTGCAGCAAGAGATGGATGCAAAATTCACGGTACCACTTGGCACAATGAATTAAATTGTGTGACATTCTTGTCAAGGGTACATCTAGTTTTGCAACAAAAAATTTTCTTTCAGGATATTTTCAAACCAGTGGTGCCAACAAACCCTGAATCAAAAAATCCAAGTCTCAGTGAATTCTTCGAGAGATACAAAGAAATGAGCAAGAAGCAGTTGAGCATTGAAAAGTTTCCCGCAGAACGCATCTTGTTTGCTGGTTGGTGTAGAATTCACTTGTCAATTATGCAAGGAGGCCATTAGCCAAGTGCAACATCAATTAGGATTGTTGGAACAACCAAGAATATGCAGTGCATAATTTTCAAAGGATTGCAAAGAAGCACACATCCGGCCAACATACCCTGTGCCAAAGAAGGAATACCTAGAAGACGAAATGTGGAGGATGCCTCCACGGCGCGGAGGCGAGAGCGCTCCATCGCGTAATCAGTAAAAAAATGATTCGAGCAATGCGGTGATGCGATGGTGACCGTCAATCTGGCGCACATTTGGATTTAAGAAGAAATTTCAAGTACCCTTGGAGAAAATGATCAAAAGGATGGGCAAACTAATGAGCAAGTTGTGACATTAAAAGAAGTGTACGACGAACAATCATCATATTTCAAATGCCCCGCCTCCTGCCCACAAACAGAACAATTCGAAGGGGCACTACCCCTTATATTTGAAAACCAGCTTATTAAGGAATCCTTAATTTTTAAGGACACGCTTACAGATGTGCACAAGGATGCTTGGTTTATTCAACATGAGGATACGGACATAAAAGAGTTGTTCCAGGGTTTCAAGGTTGAGTCAGAACTTCACGAGCATGATGTTGGTGCAAGCGGAGTACTATATCACCAACTACGACCTCCTGAAGACGAATGGATAAAAGAAGAATGTCAACTTGAAGGCAAAGTACCACCCAATGAAGCATAGAGTGATGAACAATTCGAAGGGGCACTGAGTCTACTTCCAAGAAGGTCTCAAGATGAATCAACAAGTAAAATTTTGCATGTCATAGATGCAAATGGAACCACACATCACCAATGGCGACCTCCAAAGGATGTTTGGAATCTCTCTTCATGCGGTAGGTTGGTGCACAACAATCAAGAGTCTCCATTCAAGCATGAAGAACACCAAGTTGTCTCTTTCCTTGCTCTTGATTTTGAAGGTTATGAATTTGATTACGGAGGTCTAAGAAAGACAACTTGCTTGTGGATTAATCATGGTCTAAATGATTTGCCTCAATTGCTAATCTTTCTTGAAGTTTTGCTTGAGTTTGAGATTTGTATTGTGAAAGATTACTTTTCTAAGTTCAAAGACAAATTTGCTAGGCTCCGCACTATCACTACTGTTGTGTTGCTACTGAATGTCCTAAGAAATCATGCTAGGAGTTGTATATATTTTTTTCCTCTGAGTCTTCTCCATTCGAAATTTTTGTCCTGTTAGAGTAGGTTTTCCTTTTCGTTTTTGCTTAGCTTGGTCCGCTTTGCTCTTCTTAGTTTAATTCTCTTTAGTTTAGTTGTTGCTTAGTTTAGTTGCGAATAAAGGGGCTCCCATTTATGGGAGGGGTGTTGTGTTGTTTTCGGCACGCTCCGGCACAATGTTAGTCCATTTCTTGGATAATCATTCAGGAAGTGCTTTAGAATCCGAGGTTGTTCTTTCGAGTTTTATCATTTGGTTAGGATTTGTACTTGACTCGGAAGGGAATCATCTATTGTATCTTGACACCAAGTCTCACGATTACTATATTTTACACACATAATTAATTGCCCTAAGTCATTGAGCTTTCTTAGGAGAAGTCGTGGCAGGTGAAAAATCTTAAATCCTACTTAACCACCCTTGTAATTCTCAAACCCATTGGAAGCTTCACTACTTACCAGCCAATTGTCGAATTGATGGAAAATCAATATGAGAAAGAAAAGATAAATGTGCCAAAAAGAAATATTTGAGAAGAAAAAAAAAAGAGAAACAGAAAAATGATGAAATATTAAACTTTGAATATTGGTTTTGGGAACATGTGTATAACTCCACCAGGGCTATGGACGCTCGACCTGCAATGGAGCAATGTTTGTGGGAATTGTAGCAACAACCTCGTCAGGGCTAAGGGCTATAGACGCCTGACTAGCAGTGAGGCAATGTCCAGGATGCTTTTGAAGTTAAGATACTTATATAACTTGTCGTGGCCAATTATGTAGGTCAAGATGGTTTAGAGACGGAATGAATATACACACACTCGAAGGATCTTGGATGAAGGTGTTTTGATCCAATATCGGATTCTTCTCCCCTTTTGAGTAAGTATCCTTTCCGTATGATGGTTTGAGGAAGATTGGCTAAGGTTCAATTTTTGAAGTGTTTTTCAACACTTTCCCATGGGGATGCCAGATGTTGTGACCTTTTCACACATCACCCCATTCAAAATGGGGACCCTTGAATTTTTGCTCCATTCGAGTCTTTTGGCTTTGGTTTTCGTTGGTTTTCCTGCTGTCTCTCTCGGTTTCGTCTGTCTTTCCAGGGATGTGCCTGTCTTTGGGGCCTAAGTTCAAATTTTGGCTAAATCTATAAAATTAGGGTTTTTATTCTTCGGACCAATCTAAGGTTAATTTGAGTGAGTGAATTGAAGTCTAAGCTTGGCACTGCAATCAGAAGGCTTCCAGTAGGTCCCCGTTAAATTTTCACTGAATTCTAACAACTTACTATTTTTAGTAAGTACTCAATTTGGGACCTTTTCCTCAGGACTTTTGAAATTTTGACTGTTACACCATGCTTAGAACACTTTGAGTTGCTTGCCTACAAATTTTGAGTGAAATCAAACAACTTGCTATTTTTAGTAAGTCCCCCATTTGAGGCTTTTCCACTGAGATTTTTGAGAAACTGATTGTTGCATTAGATTCATGACACTTCAAAGTGCTTGCACACAAAACTTCATTGGATTCTGACAACTTGCTATTTTTAGCAATCCTGACTTCGGGAGCAATTTTTAGGGTTTGCATGTATGATCTTTCAATGCATGTTAGGATATTCTTTATGGGTTTTTCGAGAGCTTCGCAATGATGTGACATGCAAGTCAAGTTGATGACTTGCAATTTTTAGCAGGTGCCCGCATGCAAACCAATTTTCTGGGTTTTCTGAGATCCCCCGGGCAATTTGACATGCAAACACATCGGGCAATTGGTTGGTCACTTTTTTAGGCACTTACTATTTTTAGCAGGTTCACTCCAACAGCCCCCAGAGCTTCAGTATCACAAATAGAGCAGTCTAGAACAGAAACAGAGTCAAATGAAGGTCAGTTAAGGCACATGCAAGTCAAATTAGGGTTTCCAACTTCAAGACTCAAAATGAGAGGTAAAACTCGAGAAAAATGAAAAATTGATATATCCCATCACAATCAACATCTTTCAAGCAGTCTACTGGTAAAATTTGAGCGCAATCCAAGTACTTACTATTTATAGTAAGTCACCTCCAGAACAGGGCTAAAAATAGCAAGTCAGCACGAAAGGCAAGTGTGAATAGGACAATTAGGTCGTGAGGATCACATTGGAAAAATTTCAAGCCAAACGGAGTTGCAAAAGTTCGAGAATCAAGCAGCTACTAAAAATAGAAAGCCAGGGCAAGCCAGTCAAAATTGGCTAAGCATTTGAGAGTTACCTTCAAAGGTTTACTTAACACTCCAGATACAAAAACGCCTAGGGCATGCAAGATGGAAATCACCAAGGGTAAAATGCGCCCAAGGAGAGTAGGTGGAGGTAAAAAAATTCTAAGTCATCAAACTGGAAGTCTCACCTCCCAAATGCGCCCAAGGTAGACAGGTGACTTGAAGATTTTTCTAAGGCACTGAAATGGCAATATACCCCTCAGAATGCACCTAGGGTGTGGGATGGCATCAAAAAGTTTCTAAGTTACAAAATGGCAGTATACCCCTTCATATGCACCCAAATCACCAAGATGGAGGCAAGAAAAATTCTAAGTCATGGCAAAGTGGAAGCTCACCCCCTCAAATGCGCCCAAGAGAGGAGGAGTTGACAAAAATCTTGCTAAGGCATGAACAATGAAAGTGGATCCCCCTAAATGCGCCCAAAGTGTGGGGAGGCAACATAAATTCTCTAAGTGATGGAAATGGCACCACCACCCTCCAAATACACCCAAGAGAGGGCAAGTTGAAAGAAATTGTTCTAAAGTGAGAAGAAAATGTGTAATGACCCTGCTCAAAACTGACCTGGTTTTCTCTTCAGTATACTTGGGTCATTTCGTCAAACAACTGGCATGTAAAGTCTGATTTTGTTGTTTTGATTTCCAGCCTGTTGGAATGCTTGATATATTGCAAATAGATTGAAAAAAGAACTATTCTAATTGTCTGGAATTGTAAGCTAATCTATATGCAGCCCTTAAAATGAATGCAAGTGACTGAAATAACATTAGGAATGTCTTTGAACATTTTTACAAACAGTTACCATGTATGCTACAGTCTGATATGGAATTGACATAATAGCAAACAGCTATTGAGCAACCTGATATCTTTAAAGTATACAATCTGATGCCTGAATCCACTAACCTTAAAGCTGAGAATGAAGGGTGATGGACTGAACTTAAATGATTCTAATCTCTGACTGAAAATTATCCTCTTGGACTATGACAGCATTACAAGAAGAATCTGATCGTGCAGATTTAAAAGAGATTGCAATAAAAATGAGCTGATTAATTCAGCGCTATTCCTTACATGAAATAATGACTCTAAACTAAGACTCCTTATTTCAAAAGTGGTGACAATGTAGAACCTGATATTGTTAGCAGCCTGGACAAAATGTTCGATCCTCCTTAGTCTTGTTGAATTTGTCTCCTGAGTTGCAGCGCTCAGACTCCTACCCTCCAACAATGCCTCATAAATTTTATTGAATTTTATCTTGGCCTCCACATGGAAATTGCACCAATTGATTACCTGCCCCTGTTTTGGACTGAAAGGAGATAGAATAAATAAATGGTAACTATAAACTCCTCTCTTCAATATCAAATACCATTGCCATACTTCTGGGAAAACAGTGCCCTTATTACCATATGAAATCGTTCCTCTATTGCCTTGATATAAGTGAAATTCGTGGGTCTCAGGTCTGCAATGAAATAACTTGAAAATGTGATATCAGCAATGCCTCCAAATCGCCCTGATCTTGCATCAAAGACCAGCGCTAATGTCCTTGAGAGTCTGTGTCTTTATTCTCAGCTGATTCAAAGTTTATTATGCTCCTATCTTCAAAATCGAATCCAGGAATTGGCTGAAGATATGTGCCCAGATTTCTTAATGAAATCGTCTTTCCTCAATACCAAAATGAATGATCATAAACCAGCAATTATATCCTCAAATAGATTCCTCAAAAAGACTTCAACAAGCTGGTTTGCAATTTCCCAAAATGCTCAATAAGTTGATATGAATTCTCTATCTTCAAATTTGGCCAAAGACAACAAAATTTGCAATGTAGCACAAATGAGAAGTCTGAAGTAACCTCTCCCTCAGCTGCAATAATTCAAGTGATATTTCACACCCTCAAAATTGCTATCAATAGGAAGTTTTCATTTCCTATGACAAGAAGCAATCTACAGAAACCCTAGGCTCCACAAGATGAATTGACAATCAACAACAACAACATCAAATCTGCCTGCCTGGAAATGAGCCCTCAATGTCTATTTATTCTTTTTCTCCAATTCCTCCAAAAGCTTCTAGAATATTATTTTATTTTATTTAAGTGACTTTATATAATATATTTTAAAATTCAAGTCACTTTATTAAATTAATTAAATATAAGGTCACCTTATAATTTTGATTTATTTGATAACCTTATAATTACTTAACTTAATACCACTTATTGATTTAATTAAAATAACTAATTAGTCATCCTCTTGAAAAATTATTATTTTGGACAACATAATTAATTAAATCAAATTACCTCCAAAATGGGGACATTACAAAATGGAAGTACACCCCCTAGAATGCACCCAAGGAAGAACAAGATCACAAAGAAATTTTCTAAGGCAGTGAAAATTGCCTGACCACCTCCCAAATGCGCCCAAGAGAAGTTGTTTGAAACAAAATATTCTAAGTGATGAAAATAAAAGTTGACCCCCTCATATGCGCCCAAGGGAGAAAAGGTAAGTGAAAAAAATTTTAAGTCAAGAGAAACAGAAGAAGACCCTCTTGAATGCACCCAAGAGAGGAGGGGTCATATGTGCCCATGAATGAGATGGAGGCTTGAATTTTTTCTAAGGTACAAACTCAAAGCACACCCTCTCAAATGCGCCCTAGGTGAACAAAGTGTAAAAAGTTTCTAAGGCGTTAGAACAAAAGCAACAACACTCAAATGCACCCAAGTCACCAAGGTGGAGATACAAAAAGATTCTAAGTGATTGAAATTGGAAGCTAGACCCCTAAAATGCGCCCAACTTAGAGAAGTTAGTCTAAAAAGTTTCTAAGGCATGAAAGTCAAATCATAAGGGTCCAAATGCGCCCATCATAGAGAGGAGATGAGAGATTTTGGCTAAGTCATGAAATATGAAGTAAGACCTCCCCAATGCGCCCTAGGAGAATCAAGGTGGCATAAAATTTGTTTAAGGCATGTAAAATGAAAGCTCAGGGGATGAAATGCGCCCAACTCAAGTGAGGCAGGTGGCAAGGAAGAAATGGTCGAGTCCAAGACAAGAACATCCTTCGAGATCAGAATGGAAAAACAATGAAGGCCAAAACAATGAAGGCCCAGGCGTTAGAGATCATCCCCAAGCACTTCAAAGTTAAAGAATGACAGCAAGATGGATTGAAGGACAAAGTTGAGGAATTCTTCTCAAGTGTGAAGTCCTTCTCCGATAATGATTCAGAAAATGTTCTACAACATACTTTGCGCAACCCAGGATGCAATGACAGCTAGGAGGAAAATCATCATCAAACAGAAGAAAGAAGTCGCCATCTTGGAGAACGTGCCTGCCATTTCAGTTCAGGAGGTTGAAGTTGTGCTGACCAGATTCATTGAGTTTGCAATCAAGGAGAAGAACAATGGGAACGCATGTCTGGACGAGAATCTTCTGGAAGATGGTGGACATTAATTGCTCATTTATTATCCCACTCCTCTTTGTGGCGGTTTTTAGGGAAGAATCTTGATTAGGGCACATGTGGCTCAATCTAAGCCCTTCTTTGTAATTGAATCTGAGTCGTCCACTAGATTTGGCCATCTATAAGAGGGGCATCCCCCCTCATTTGTAATTCATTAGAAGATAGAATAGCAGAAGATAGAGAGATAGCTAGGAGATTGAGCATAGATTGATAGCATAAATTGAAGAGGAAGGAAAGTTTTCCATTGAAAGCTTTGTAAGAAGTTGTTGTGAACACTCTCATAATAAAAAGAGTTATCATTGCTTGTGGTTTCATCTTTTGTTGTGGGTAGCTAACGAGGCTTCTTCGTCCTTCCAATTCGCATAGAATCTTAAAGTAGCTTAGAGTAAAGTAGATTTTCATTTCATGCAAGTAGATGGTAGTTGTGGAATGTGGTGATTAATTTGAGCAAGCTTTGCTAATCCATACCACTAGCGGGCTCGCTGACGGTGGGTTCGCCTTGCGTGGTCAATTGGAATATTGTGGACCTAACTTCGTTTATGGTTCGAATGTTGGTATGTGTCGTTGTGATGGTATCTGCATGTTGAATCATGATTTGAATATCTTTAGTTACTCCTTTGAAGATTGCACCAGTTCTGTGGAAGCTATCCGAAGTGAGGCGAAGCAGAGCTTGGTTGAAGTTTGCAAGAATTGATCCCCATGTCCCGCGCATAGAGTAGATCATAGCTTTTCTAATCCCTACAACCATTCAATTCAATACTTTTCTGGTTAGTTTAGGAAACCTGTGCTACATTGACATACCTTTCGAATCATAAAAACCCCTTTCTCTGTGAGCTCCGATTGAACAATTACGTAAGCCCCCCTTGAGATACCAGCAAATCACATCAAGCCAACTGAGACTACGTCCACTGCATAAAGGAACCTTGGAGTTGAATGCATGATCTTTCTCGCAATCTTAGTATGCAGGAGATTTTGTTCAAGAGAGGATAGAGTAACAGTTGGGAAACTTGATTTTGTGTTGGTGCGGTCATAAAACACCCATCAACAGGTAGATTTAGGGGTCCCTTGAAAATTGTTTACTAGTAAAGACACCAAACTCTCAAAGAAGAAAGGCCACACACCTTTGATCATGACAGAAGAAAAAACTAGATAGAGAAACTCTTGAATCTTTGTATAGGAAATGACACCTCAATTGAATCTCATAGCAGACAAGCTACTTTAAACTAAAGTACCCCTCATTCCCCACTTCCCAAATAAGACACAAGTGATAGGTTCTATGACAATGCAAATTAAAAGTGACACAATTAAATTCATAGTTGGTGGGAGCACACCCTCAACTAGCCAAGGAGGTCCTCAAGCCATTATCCAAAAATATGGATCATAGTTGTTGTTAGAGAAATGAGCCACACCCGAACTATAAAAGGATTGGTCACAAAGTGGATTGGAAGCTTAGTAGTAGAGCACCCCAATGGCAAATGAGAGGTCCCAAGTTCAAGTCCTAGTTGGTACATGGAAAGTTAAACATGATGCCAGAGCAACATCAATCTTGCCCTATGTTGAAACCATGAGAAGACATAACCATAAGAGAAGTGCTATAGGAGGAATTCAAAAGGTGAAGAATTCAATAAATGGCGAAGAATTCAAGGCTGACCTGTCAAACAAAGGTGGAGATTCAAACTGCAAATTGCATATTCAATGCCAACTTGCACAAAGGGAATGACATTATAAGCTGACATGTTTCTACAAAGGCCAACCTATTGTTTTGTCAAAAGTCAACCTCTTGTTTTGTCAAAGACCAATAGTTATTTTGTCAAAATCCAACCAATTGTTTTCCCTCTTTGAAGGCAACAATGTATAGATTGGGTGTAATGTCCCCATTTTGGCCATACG
>VDFB02002224.1:0-101828 GCA_007258455.2 Sequoia sempervirens | reverse complement strand
ACAAGGTTGAATTTCTGACAAAGTGCTTAAATAAACTCTTTTCCAACAAACATCTACACACTTCAATGTAAGCTGAAATTAAGATCGTAAAAGCATAACACAAATAACGGAAATCTGAGACGTTATATCAAGGCAAAGGAGGCTCATGATTTTATTTCTCAAACTTCTGGAACAAAATCTACTACAAACATGCTTGGAACAAGAGCTTGCAGCTAAAGAGGCTTGCAATCTTCTTCTTACACAATAGGAACAACAATTACAACAACTCCTTGTTGGCTAAAAGAGACTCAACAATTCCCTATCATAAAACAATTGAACAACACTTGAATAACAAATAGAAGGCACAATAGGCTCAGTCAGTTTTGTTATCACTCAGTATGGTTAAAAGAAAACTAATGAGCAAAGGTTCCATTTATAGCAAGCAGAGGAGTAGGAACCCTGTGTAACCCTCCAAGGAGTTTATAATTTAGGGCTTGCTCCAAAGAAGCAGCTTTATTTAAATCTAGAAAGAAGATAACATCTAACACCTAAGAAAAGCAGAAAAGCGTAGAAACTAACCATTACATTCATCTTCTCTTCTTCAAAGAATGGATAAGAATTGCTCCAAGAATAGGAAAGAAAAGCTGAAAGAAAGCTTCTAGATGAAAAGCTTGCTTCAAATCTCAATCACATCCGCTAAAAAGAGGGAAACTGTGTCCCGGTTCGGTGCATCTATCCCATCAATAGAAAAGTTGCGTTTTTCTAAGATATCCTCTCCATTTGCAATTGATCTCAGGAAATCTTCAACCTCATTGGCCACTTTTTCAAATCTTGTTGACATCATGGCAAGGTGACTAATTCTGCTACCAACTATATTGCTGCTATCACAACTGCGAACACTCTGAAATTGAGTTTGCACTTCATCTAGTCCGACATAAGAATCATCTTCAAGACTGTACCGAGAAGGAATCTCTGTGACAAACTCATTAATGAAGAGAAGAGCTTCGATCACCCTTTGTCTATAGGCAATAAACTCCTCGGATATCCTCTCGTAAGTCTTAACCTTGAAGACATGACGCTCTCTCCAAGCAAGGATCTGCCTCTTGTGTTCTTTTGAGGCCACTGAACCATAGGCTGTATCCAAATCAGCAATGATGATTTCATGCCTTGGTTTTACCTCAGCCACTTTCAAACCCTTGGATACCTTGACGTAGCTCGTGAGCATTTTCTCTTAACTGAAACATCCGTGCCAAGATCTCCTTTCCTTTGACAATGAAACTCTCAATCCACTCTTGAGTTTCTTTCCCACAAATGACCAGCTGCCTCAACTAATGATGATCAACTGGTGTATCTAAAACCTAGGGCAGCAACTGAGTAGCCTGTGAAGAACCATGGACAAGGTTAGAAATATAAAGCCTAAGTTGTTGTATTTCAGCCTTGAGGGCTGCTTTGTCTTCCCCATCCTTGAGCACTCTTTCTTGAAGGTTTTAAGACACAACTTTGAACAAACTGACATCCGTATGTCTGGTATTTCTACCAAGATTAGCCTTGACCATCACGAAGTCATCCATATTCACCTCATCCCTGTTCTTATCTATGGGAGGTATGGCAGTCTCCATAACCATCTCACCATCAGGATTCCTATCAAAGTGAACTTGCTTCTTTGCTTTCTTCTTAGGAAGTTCCTAATAGATGTTGTCAAGATCATCAAAATCTACCTGATATGAAGGTTTCTTCTCTCCCTTCCCAAGGAGCTCTCAAGCCAAGACACGGTAGTATCTTTACTAACTTCCTTGGGAGGTACAATTGCAATTTCTTCATCTTCTTCAATATCCAGGTCGATGTGAATCGGTGAAGGCTCTACCAAAGGTACAGAAACATGTGTTAAAGGTGGCTCCTCTGCTTCTTTCTGAGGTACGGGCTCGTCAAGAGGAGCTTCTGTTACAACTGTAGGTTGCTCCTATATGACTGTCTGAGAAGTCTAACCTTCTTCTTACATTTTTATTTGATCGACCACCTTTGACGCCTTCTTGAGACTGACTTATGCCCTTCCCTTTTGACTGTGCTCTGGAAGAAGAGGGAAGTGTCCTTGGCGGCTCTGCTACTGGAATGAAGTTTTTCCTCTTAAGGATTAGGAAAACCTTGCTATGCTCAAGGACTTATCTTGTCCTGTCTTCAACTGAGAGGGACTCTTTATTAGCCCAATTAACTTGAGGAAGGGGCTGATCTTCAATTCGCTTCTAAGCATACATCGGGAGAAGCACATCCTCATCATCATCTGATAACCCTTCAATGTCTTCTGATAAGCAGTCTTTCATCTGGTGAAGAGTGAGCCTACTGTAACTACGCCTTCGCACCTCAAACTCATCTATGCAATTGGCCCAAAAGTCTTCGAGAGCGGGTAAGTGAGCATAGTTTTTCTCAAGTCGGCCAGCGTAGACGCCATGAGGGTCATAAGATCGTCTCTCGCTATAAGGCTTGAGACCAAGTTTATCTAACTCATCCCCCATGGTTTTAGCATCTGCTACTGTTCTGCATGTATAAATTCCCAACCCCAATGGAAAACCGAGGGCTGGTTTCTTTCTGTTCCTCAAGATTGTGTGGACCTCACGTGCCTGCCTTAAGAACTCCATGAAGACGACCTCGTCTAACGGGTACCTTGGTAACATGAGTGGGGCACTTGAAAAGCCATAGACTCTGAGATAGGTGAAAGTAGGAAATTGTATGAACCAATCAGCCCACTCCGCCATCGCTGCCCTGGCGACTGAAGAGATACAGACGTGCAATTCATTGTCCAGGTCCCGCACTGTGTACATTAGAAAAGCCTCATTCACCCTCTTGTAGTGATGCAGTGACTTCGTGAATTCCAATTGAGGGTAGTGTTGTGACCTTTTCACACATCGCCCCATTCAAGATGGGGACCCCTAATTTTTGCTCCATTTCAGTCTTTTGGTTTTGGTTTCTCTCTCTCTTTCTCTTTGTCTGTCTCTTTTCTCTGGTTTGCTTTCGGGGGTTGCGCCCGTCAGTGAATTTAAACGTGAAATTTTGGCCAAATCTGAAAATTAGGGTTTCATCTTTCCTGGTCAGTCCAAGGTCGAATAGGGTGAATAAATTGAAAATCTAAGGCTAACATTGGTGTCAGTGTGTTTCCAGCAGGCTTCCACTGAAATTTTATCAGATTCTGAGGAACTTACTATTTTTAGTAAGTATGCAATTACAGGCAATCTGTCAGCGTTTTTGAGATTCCGACTGTCCCACGGCATTCAGAGTACATTAGGCTGCTCGCGTGCAAAATTTGGGCGAAAACAGACAACTTACTATTTTTAGCAGTCTAGCTTCCAGCACAAATTTCAGGGCTCAGATGCAGGGTTTTTCTTTGCATGTTGGCATATTCCTTCTGGGTTTTTCGAGACCTTCGCAATGATGTAACATGCAAGACGAGGCGACAACTTTCAGAATTCAGTCTTCCGAGGCTATTTTTAGGGTTTGCATGTCAGGGTTTCTTTTGCATGTCGGATGATTCCTGATGGGTTTTTTGAGAGCTTCGTAATGGTGTGACATGCAAACGAAGATACTCGCTCAATAAGGAACTTGCTATTTTTAGTAGGTGTGTCCCTGCTGTACCGCCCTCCCGCCAGCTTCAATCACGAGCTGATCACAGTGCCACAGAAATGAGAGAAAACATAGACCATTTGATACGCATGCAGAGCGAATTAGGGTTTCCAACTTCGGAGCCTGAAAAGGGGTAAAAATTCAAAAAATTTGAAAACCGGTGTAAACCATCGCGATCAGTATCCTTCAGGCTATCTGCTGGTAAAATTTCAAGTCAAACGGAGCACTTACTATTTATAGTAAGTCAATTTGGAAACTGGCTAAAAATAGCAAGTCAAGTGCATGCGCCGATGTCAGCTAGCAGGTCACGTGGTGAGGAGCACCTCATTCAAATTTCAAGTTCATCGGAGCAGTGGAGCTATCAGAAATGAGCAGTTACTATTTATAGTAAATCACCTTCAAAAAATATGCTATTTTTAGCAAGTCAATCTGAAATGGCAATGTCAGCAAGGTAATGGAGTCACGAGGATCTAGTGTTCAAAATTTCAAATCGATCTGAACTTCTGAGGTGTAAAAATTAAGAGGCTTACTATTTATAGTAAGGCAGGGAGAAACTAGCAGGAACAAAGAAAAATGGCTAAGTATTAATCTTCATTCACCTCACCCATCAAAATGCGCCCAGCTCAAAGTGGATGACTTCACGAAAATTTTCTAAGGCAAGATATCCTCCACCACCCTCCATTTGCGCCCATTCTTCACCCTTGCTAAAATGCGCCCAAAATGAGAAAGGTCAAAGCAGTCAACAAGTTTTATCCTGCTCCCTAGCCTAAATGCGCCCAGCTCAAGATAGTGGCATAAAAAATTGCTAAGTATGAAATTCTTATCCTCCTCCACTGGAAAAATGCGCCCAAGGAGAGAAAGGTCAAAGAAGTCAAAGATATTCATCCTCCTACATAGGCAAAATGCGCCCAAGAGCAGCCATGTCAAGACAAAAATAAAGAAGCTGAAAAGTCATTTGTTGGAGGCGTGGTAAAGGTCATCCTTCTCATCATGCAAAATGCGCCCACATTTGAAGTCAACAAGTCAAAAGGGAAGGCGTTAGAAAGTTATTCTCCACTACAAGCCAAATGCACCCAAGCTGCATGGTGGAATAAGTTTGAAAAAGACAAGTCAAGGTGTCAACATGTTTATCCTCCTCATGCCTTCATTTGCGCCCTCTTCAAGTAGGTGATTTGAAAACTTTTCTAAGTGTGAAACTCGTCCTTCACATATGTTCAAATGCGCCCATCCTTCTTATACCCCCAAATGCGCCATGAAAAAGGTAAAGTGTGGAGTGAAAAGGTGGTTAAGGTGAAGGTGAATAAATATATTAGGCGTGGGAAGTTTTATTCCCTCCCATGTGCAAAAGGCGCCCAAAGTGGTTAAGGTGAAGTGAATATTACTAAGGCGTTGGAATTTAATATGTTCTCCATGAAGTATGCTATGCGCCTAGGTAGACCCAGAAGGTGGTAAAGTTAAAACGAACTTGCTAGGCGTTGAAAGTGTTAGGTGTTGAAATTTTATTTTATTTTCCAAGGAAAAGTAATGCATGCCTAGGCGTTGGAAATTGCCAGATGAAAAATAAAATATGTTAAGTGTGATGTGCTTTCAAGAAATATTTTCTAAGAGAAGTTGATGAAATTAACGCGCGATTTTAGATTTGAACAAATTCTAAGGAAAAATTTTTCAAAAGAAAACGCCAAGCGATCTGCACCGGCATGCAAAATGTTCTCCCTTAGAAAAATACCTAAGTCTGGAGAGGTGATGGAGTTTTTCTTGAAGCACGAGCGGAATTGCCAGAGGTGAAGTCAGTGAATGCCAGCTTCACAGGGTTGATAAAAAAAAATTTCTCAAGTCAGAGCAACAGGATGTTCGCAGAGATGAGAAACGGGATTTAAATTTTGTTGAAAATTAATTTTCTAAGGTGCAAAATTCAAGAAAATTAAATGAACCCGTTCGTTGCGCACCCATGAGTTCAACGCGTTCTGAAGGAAATTTTCTTCTGGGTATTGAGGATTATCGATGAGGAGTTGATTTTAAGGTCTTCCACAGCTTGCCGAGGTTTCTGAGATAAAGATTTTGAATGGGCACCGGGTTGATGAATTTCCTAAGGGAAATTTTAAAATTTTCTAAGGCAAGGAAGAAAACGTGTTTTCAAGATGAAATATGCCTTGGCGGATGAATTTGAAAATAATCGCCTAGACGATTTTTTGATCGAATTCCTGATGAAAGCATTTTTCCTCGAGCTCGAGTTGGGGAAAATATCAGAGTGAAGTGCGCCAGGCAGAAGGCAAGATGGGTTGGAAAATTAGCTAAGGCATGAAGAATTTGAAAGCAAAGTCGGCTATTGAGGACGATGAACTTAAAGCGTGAAAATCAGGTAAGTAAATTAAGTTTATATTATGAAGTGTTCTAATACTCTTCTCCTTGCTTGTTTTGCAGGAGAAATGTTGAGGCCAGAGCATGATGACTTAAAGTGATGAAGGAAGAAAAGTTGCAAAAGGTGGCTAAGTGTCGAGACTTAGTGATAGAGAACAAACGTTTTCAAAACTTAAGATGGAGAAAAGAATGGAAGCTCGAGCGAAGTTGAAGAACAACATCAAGAAGAAGATCGAGAATAGTGTGAACGCATCTACAAACAAGAATCTTCTAGAAGATGGTGGACATTAATGCCGCATTTATTACCCCACTCTCCTTTGTGGCGGTTTTTAGGGCGAATCTTGTTTAGGGCTGAGGTGGCACCGCATCTAGGGCCATCCAAATTCGGGACAGAATCTTGTCGTCTCGCTGGACTGGCAACTATAAAAGGAGAGTCCTCATTTGTATCATCTCATTAGACATATTAGATTTAGGGCGTAGAAGGTATTTTTAGAGAAGGGAGTAGAGCAATTAGATAGTTGATAGTATAGTTTAGATTGAAAAGGAAGGAAAGTCTTCGCTTTGGATACTTTGTAAGAAGTTGTCATGTATGCTTTCATAATAAAAGAATTTTCATTGATGGTGAATTCCTCTTTGTTGTGAAGTTGTTAAAGGCTTCATCCTTCCAATTCCGTGGCATCTTGAAGTAGCTTAAAGTAAAGTAGATTTCATTTCATGCAAGTACTTAGTAATTGTGGAATGTGGTGCTCGATTTGAACAAGACTTCGCTTGTCCATACCACTAGCAGGCTTGCTGACGGTGGGTTCGCCTTGCGTGGTCAACTAGAACTTTGTGAAACTTAACTTCGAATATGGTTTATAAGTTGGCATGCGTCGTTGTGATGGTGTCTTCATGCTAGATCGTGATCTGAACATCTTGAATCACTCCTCTGAAGATTGCACCAGTTCCGTGGAAGCTGTCCGAAGTGAGGCAAAACGGAGCTTGGTTGAAGCTTGTGAGAATTGATCTCCATGTCCCACGCCTTAGAGTAGATTAGAACTTCTTGGGCCCTACACTCTTTTAAATTCAGTTTATTTCTGGTTAGGATTAGAAAACTTGTGCTCAATTGCCAAATCTTTTGAATTACACGAAATCCCTTAATCCACTGTCTGTTGTTAGCTGTCGAACAATTGTGTAAGTCCCCTCGTAAGAACACAGCAACTCACATCAAACCAATTGAGGGTATTCTAAGTATTCGGAACCTTGGAGTTGAAAGCATGATCTTACTCGCAATCTTAGCATGCTGAATACTTTGTTCAAGAGAGGATAGGGTATCCGTTGGGAAACTTTATTCTGTGTTGGTGCGGTCTCAAAAACCACGTCAACAGGTAGTAGTTGTAGATATGTTGTATGCTCAATGATCCCTCAGTGTTCAACCCTCTAAATTGACCTTGGTAGGCCGCTAGGTAGACTAGGTAAGAAACCATATGGAACTCATGAAACCAGAAGTATTCTGTTATTTGCTGATGAAGGCTATCACTGATCAAGGTGGGCCAATCATAGAACTCAGTCTTCTTCATGATATGAGGAATCACGTAGAACATCCATGGTTGAAACTTGGTAGCATCTTCCTGTCTAGTGACCCTGTTGAGTAAGGTGATTATGATGGCAATCTCATCTCTGAACTCCCCTCGCCCGACATTCTTGTTGTGACCTTTTCACACATCGCCCCATTCAAAATGGGGACCCCCTTATTTTTGCTCCGTTTCGGTCTTTTGGCTTGGGTTTTTTTCCTCTCTCTCTCGCTCTGTCTCCTTTCTGGTGTCCGTCTTCCGGGGGTTGTGTCGTCTTTGAGCTTAAACGTGAAAATATTGGCCAAGTTTAAAATTAGGGTTTCATCATTTTTGGTCAATTCAAGGTCAAGTAAAGCGAGATAAATTGAAAATTGAACTTAATGTTGTTGTCAGCCAAACATCAGTGAGGGCTTCGGCCCGGTTTCATCAGTTAGAGGTACTTACTATTTTTAGTAGATGCGCGGTGGAGGCAATTTATGCGGCTATTTTGAAGTCCGGTCATCCTGCGCATTGAGTGTGCGGTACGCTTGCATGCCAAATTTGACAGCGGGGCGGCTTACTATTTTTAAGCGGTCCGGCAAAATACAAATTCGGGGAGTCGGATCTGGAGATTTGCATGTCCGGTTCTTCCTTACTGGGTTTCGGGGACCTTGGGCAATGTAGCATGCAGTCGTTATCAGCTGTAATAGGTTCCAAACAAGCCTTCGAAGCTTCTACAAAGTCTGGATCTTCAGGATACAAACTCTTGAGTTCATTGAACCCAAAAACCTCTCCATTCATCTCTATCAAAAAGATTTTGCTTCTACTCAAGGCATATGTAACATTATTTGACCTTCCACTCCAATGCTTCAAAAAAAAGTATAACTCTGCAAAACCTGAACCCATTTTAAGTTCCTTTGATTTAACTTTCCTTGACTATTGAGATATTGCAAAGCCTGGTGATTAGTATATAAAACAAATTCTTTTGGCAACAAATAGTGTCTCCATTTCTTCAAAGCTTGAACTATAGCATAAAACTCCTAATCATAGATTTAATATTTCTTGTTAGCATCATTCAAATTCTCACTAAAATAGGCAACACTCTTACCTTATTGACTCAAAATAGCTCCTATGGCAGTGACACTAGCATCACAAACTACCTGAAAGACCTTATTAAAATCTAGAAGTTCCAAAGCAGGTTTCTCTATGAATTTCTTCTTCAACATATCAAAACTCTTTGTTTCTCCTATAGTCCATTTAAAATCATTTTTATCTCCTCTCATTGCTTTACTTAGAGGTGCACATATACTACTGAAATTCTTAATAAACTTTATGTAAAAACTTGCTAGTTAATGAAATGACCTTACCTCTATAACACTCCTTGGGGTAGCCCATTCAATGATAGCTCTTTCCTTCTCTGGATCCATTTTAAGACCCTCTGCTGAGACAACAAATCCCAAGTACACAAACTCTCTCTTCACAAAACTACATTTCTTCAAAATAATCAACAACTTGTCCTCCGTGAGCTTCTCAAAAATTCTTTGGATATGTATTAGGTGCTCCTGCAATGTCTTATTGAAAATCAAAATATCATCCAAATAAACAATAACAAATTTTTCAAAAAAATATTTCAATACCTCATTCATAACTTGCATAAATGTGCTCAATGCATTGGTTAGCCCAACAGGCATGACTAACCACTCATAAAATCCATCCTTGGTTTTGAAGGTTGTCTTCCATTCATCTCCTTCTCTAATCTAGATCTGGTGATATTTTCTCTTCAAATCTATCTTTGTGAAGTACTCATCTCCACTCAAACAATCCATAAATTCATCCATTCTTGGTAAGGGAAATCTATAATTTATGGTGATCTTGTTGATGGCTTTAGAATCTGTACACATCCACCATTCCCCATCCTGCTTTGGTGCTAGTACTACAAGTACCACACATGGACTCAAACTCTCTTTGATCAATCCCTTCCGCAAAAACTCTTGCACTTATATATTCAATTCTTCACTCTCTGCTAGAGTCATATGATGAGCTGTTGTATTTGGCAAGTTGGCTCAAGGGGTCAGGTCCATCTAATGACTAATCTTTCTTACTGGAGACAAACCCTTAGGTACATTATCAGATACAATATATTGAAACTCATCCAATAAATTTGAAACCTCTATGGGTATCTTTTTATCATCTTCTCTATCAACTCTAAGAATCAAAACATAACACATATGCTCATGCTTCATATCTTCTTAAAAATATCTTTCGTTAGCTAAACATACTCTTGCATTACTACATACCTTTTCCTCTTCCTCTTTTAAGGGATTCAACTTATGACAAACTCCATCCTTTGTCAAAGAATAGGTGTTGGCACATCCATCATGTGCTCCTTGTTGATCAAACTACCACAATCTTCCTAACAACATATGAAAAACATCCATAGGCATAATATCACACAATACCTCATCATGGTAATTTCCAATCTTGAAATTTACCAAATATTGTTCGTTTAACTAAGCTTTATGGTCCTTCTGCAATAAAGCAATCTAGTATCGATTTGGATGCCTTCTTCTCTCCAACCACAACTTACTAACCATCTCTTCTGAAACAAGGTTATCAGTACTACCTCCATCAATAATAACATTGCAAACTTTTCCTTCGCACTTACATCTAGTGTGGAAAAAATTATTTCTTTTGGTTGGTTCTTTCTCATTCAACAAGGCTCTTCTAGTAACATGAACCCCTCCTCTTTCTACATCTTAAGAATGTGAAGATTCAACATCTTCATCTACATGTACAACTTGTGCATTTCCCTTAGGCCTTCTATTTTCCCTTCCTTGATGTTAAGGACACTCATAGGCTCTATGTCCTTCTCTACACTGAAAACAGGTTCCATGAAAGCCTCCTCTTCCCAGTCCTTGTCTAGATCTTCCTCTTCCTCTTTGGTCTCCATTATTTTGATCACGAGGATTGTAGGTGTTATGCCCTTTTTGGTTCTAGTTGCTATTGGATCCTTCACCGTCCTTTTTATCTTCATTTTTACCTCTATATGACCATCCACTAGTCTTTCCACCATGACCCTCACCTCTTTGCTTGCTTTCAAACCTTCTATTCAAATTTTCTTCTACCTTCAAAGAAAATTGATACGCATCTTCAAAGATCGACATTCTTACCAGACTCAACTCTTCTTGAATACTCAACTTCAACCCATTTATGTAATGAGAAAATTTTTCTTTGTTGCCCTTAGAATGACCTATTCTAATCAGGACATGGTAGAATTCTTCTATATACTCCTTGACAGATTTTCCCACTTGTTTCAACCCTTGCATCTTCTTCAACAAATCTAGCTCATAGTCAATAGGAATGGACTATCTTTTTAATTTATCCACCATCTGGTCCCATCTAGTCATTTTCTCTTTTCCTCTTTAATTTCTTTCTAGTTGTACCTCTTTCCACCAAATATTCGCATGTGCACCATAGAAAAATGGACCTTTGTCATTTTCATGATCTTTTAGGCCTTTCTTCAAGTTGTTTGGTCTATTTTGCTTTGATTTATTGATGTAATATGGCTTGAACATGCATATTTAGGTACTAAAATTGAAATAATGATGTCTTGTGAAGCTATTGTGAAGTGTTGTAAAACATTTCTACACTCTTCTAGACTCTATTCATTACAATTCACCTAAAGATCACCTTTTCATCACTAATCAAGTCCTATTTTGAAGTGTTGTAAAGTCTTGCAAAAAGATTTCATACTTTTCTCAGCATAACTTCATTATTTACACCTTTCTTATGCTTTATTTCACCCCTTTATGCCCTTATAATCTTTAATTAAGTGGATTTTTGAATGTAAACCTGACAAACAACATTAAATGCAAGATAATTCCCAACACCCATTTTCAAGTCCTAGGTGAGACCCATTCGCCATGGGTGGTGAATGAGTCCCCCTTGGCTCTAAATTCAAAATATTTTAAATTTCATTTTGGGTTTTTATTCAAAATCACTTGATGTCAGCTTGTGATGAGGTATTAATGGGTTACTAAGGTGCAATTGTGTATAAATAAGTGTTTTTACATTAATTTCAACCCCCATTCATCAGGTTCACTTATTCACTCATTCACTCAAGCAGTCAAGTACCTTACAACATCAAATCAAGCATAAATCAAGCACTTTAGAGCATCCATTAACATAACTTCATATTTTCTTCATAAGGGTTTGGTAAGCTGAGAACATTTTCATGTTATTTGTTTATCATTCTCTTAAATTTCATTACTTTATTAAGGGTTTGATTACCAAAGTGGGGTTTGACAATGGCAAACCCCTATTTGCTAACCCTTAACCATTTTCCCCCTCTTGCATGTGTGTTTGTAGACCTTTCTATGCAAATTTTACAGGAATTTAGGTGTTGACGAGTGGTCAACAAGTCAACTAGGTGCATTAAGTCAAATCAAACATATTTCAAGCTTGGAGAAGGCATTATATCCATTTCCTGCATAATTAACTTCGGCAACCTAACAAGCAAATATCCTCAGATCTGGTGTTGCAGAGTTGTCTCCTAATTTCTCATAATTTTGGGAGAGGACTGATTTTCCACCTATGCTGAATGAGTCCCACCTTAATGCTGTAAATCTAAGTTTTGTTAGATTTTAGACCATGACACTCATAAACTAGTTGTCGATAGTTTTCATTAGAAGCAAGACTAATTGGCCACCCTAGGTGAATAAGTCCCACTAGTGAATTTTTGTGATTCTAGACAACATCCAAAATATTCCAAAATCTTCATCTAACCTCCAGGTGAACATTGATTTAGCTCATTTCTTTTTGTTCTACATTTATTCATTATTTACTCATTGTTTTCATAACACATTATGTTTTCCAACATTGCATAAATCTTAAGTTTTGCATTCATAATCAGTCATTTAGATCACTTAATTGCATTTAGCTTAAACAACATCATACATTGCATAATTTGAATGAACCTAGCTAGAAATTTTGGCCCTACTCTCTCCTTTTAGGTGAAAAACCCTAGAAGAGTTAGGGAGTCCTATGGTGCCAAAAATCTACAGTTCATTTTGGTGAACCTGAATTATTGAATAATTTACATTTCTGATTTCATTTGCATTTTGCATCCTAGATTACACTTGCATCAACATTCAATTAGGGTATTGTTTTGTTTTTGCATTAGTGAAAGATTAATTTAGATTTCTTTTTTGCATTACATATCATTGAAAAAACTGAAAATTTATATTCTGCATTCTTAATTGCCATTTGAAAAGCATTAGAATCATTTTAAAATTTTTGAAAAACAAAAAAAAAAATCTCATACTAGGACTTATTCACCACCCTGGGCAAATCAGTCCACCTACACTTTTTAAACAAGTATTTTTGGCATTTTCTAGCATTTTTCTGTATTTTTGTTTTTTGTAGTTACTTCTTTATTACAGTTAGCAGTGTAAAACCCCACCCTGCAAACTAGAGGATGATGCAACACTGTGGAAACACAACTAATTTTTTCTCAAAAGAGTAACAATAATAAGTAAAGTAATGTACTCTAACACATACATCCTCAAGGCCACACAACACGTCTACATGTGAATTTCAAAACTTACAAAATTATTCTAAAACATAGCATATGAAATTAACTCATGATAACAACATCCATCCAAACATTAACCCATTGCATAATAAATCTAACACATAGAAATGCAATGAGGATATTTCCATAGATACAACACCATATAAACAATATATATACCATTTATTCCCATAATGAATAGATCATACATAATGTTACAATTACAATACGAGGATCCTCCTCGATTACAAATGAGGAATACAAATACATAGTGTCCCACTGTTACAATGAATATAAGAGAAGTACAAATCCATAGAAACACACAAGCTCCTTGAAGTAGAAGATCCTGCCATCATGAACAGGAAGAGAAATCCCAACAGTGTAAGATGCACACCACCCAGCCATGTGGTACCCCTAGGCCCAACCCCCGTGCTAGGAGATACTAAAAGGTAATGAAGACAAACCTACTACCTCTAGACACAGATAATATACAAAAGAACACTGGACCAGTAAACACATAAGAACACTGTACCAGTAAACACAAAACATAAGGTTGCATTGCTTTCAGAACCACTAAATCAAATACATCCATTGTACAATGCAAACTGACTACTATCATAGGAGGAGTTTCATCACAAAGGTTGCATTGGTTATCCATAGGAGATCTTCCTAGGTCTCATCCCCACTCTTGGGTTATCTTAGTAACCTCTAACAAACCTGGCCCCACATGCACACCAGTGCAGAATCAATTATCTTTCGAGAAGACAAGATAATGATTTTTCCATTCCAAGCCTCCATGACTCATCTCAAGTCTCACACAAGCCCTTGAGCCAATGAGCGAGGCTAAATTATCTGGTTAAATGAATTAAGCTACTCTATCCCTAATATAGGTTATTTAATTTTCAATGATTAAACTAAATCTCACACGAGTTGTCCTAGGACCACTTTGTGTCCTAGACCCATTGAAATCCACTCCCCTATTGACAACACAATAACATATTCCACAACCCAAGGGTAGACAGGGTGCTCAAAATATGATAACTAATATTAGCCATTATGTAAAGAACAACACATCCCATTCATAGTAACCGGGTGCTCAAATTAAGTCACACAACCTGTTCATAGTAACTGGGTGTTAAAATTAATTCACACATCCCCACGGATGTTCAATACTAAATCCCAACTACGTGCACTACCCAAGGAAATCTCAAAGGGTGAACAAAAGATACCACAACCCTTTCACAATTTTATAATCTCTGGAAGACTTACATTTTCTCAACAACAAATATCCCCCCAATACACAATTATAGAAGAATACACAATTGCAATAAGCCACTCAAGTAATTAAATAAATGACAATTAGTATTTCCTAAATCCAATAAATCAACAACAAATTAAACCAATTGCTTAACTTCCAGTTTGACAATTACTCATAATATTCAACTCAAATTGCCCGCAAACATGAATAGAAAAGAACACAAGTTAAAACAATTCAGGCAATTAAATAATCTAATATTTGGATTTCCTAAATCCAAATTGAATCAATATCTCATCACATGCAATTATTCAAAGTAAATATAATTCCATTTGCAATAATAAGGAAATAAAATAAAACTATTTATTTAACTTCAATTTCATAGTTTCATAGAATAATAAAAGCAATTTCTCAATTACAATCATTGCATTATAAAATCCTCTACTTGTACATTAAACATTTTAATAACACAATATCTATTTAAATATAAATCAACTTTCTCTCCTAAGTCATTTTATTTTAAGATTTACTAGCCCATGCATTTGCATGCTTATATTAAAAAATATACTTCCATTTACAGACCGTAAAGAAATTAAAACTAGTTGTTTAACTCAATTTAACAATTAAAATAATTAATCATTTCCATTTAACTAATCATGATTTCATGCACCTATTGTAATAGCAACTATTAAATAAATATATTTAATGTGTATTTATATAATTAAATATAATTATATATATACATATAAATATATATTATTTAATTATAAAATCAATTATACCTTAAAAGAAAAATCATTTTTATTTTAAAAAAAAATCCATTTACTAATAAAATTATTTCCCCATGCATTTAATGTATCAATTTAAAGAAATACATTATAAAATTTGTATATTTAATTCCAATTATAATCTAACATAATTGTCAACATACATTAAAATATATATATATATAATATAATGTATATATAATTTATATTATATATATTATATAATATATATATATATTAAAAAAATAAAAAATAAATTAAATAGAACTCATAGCCTTCGGTAGACACAGGGATGCAGCCCTGTGCGCGGCTGGGGTTTCATCCCCTGGCCAATACAATAATATAATATCTAGTTTTTTTCAAGCCTTGTCCAATTTCATTGTACGGTGATTCTCATAATAAAATAATGTTTTAATAAATTAAATCTTCTATAGAGAACCTTAAAATGTAGAAGCAATATATGCATATTTATATATATGTATATATAAGTATGTAGAACTAAACAAAACCAATTGCTCAGAGGGAAATTTTAACTAAATTTTCTACAGAAAATAAGTAGACAAATTTACAGAGGTTTCCCTAAATCCTCAAATATTTTCTTTGAATTTTCTATTGTGTAAAAAAAATCATTTCCTATAGAGATTTAAAACCCTTCATAATAATTTATCATTTTCTATAGAGAAGATTAAATAGTCTTGAAACAGAGGATTTTTCACAGAGGTTCTAAGATTTATCTATAATTTCTGTATAAATCTATTTCAAATAATCAATTTACACAGAGGATCTAAATTGTTTTCTAGAGAGGCTCAACATTCACTACAATTTCTTTCAAAAACAAAAGCTTCTAAAATAAAAGAATTCCTCTTCTAATCTTTTCCAATTTGCAATACAATAAAATTAAATTTCTCTTTCAAATTAAAATTCACAAAGCAATAAGGAACCTGCTCTAGAAGATCTGACGATTCAAAGATTGATGTCGAGCTTCCCTTTAATCTTCAATTGCCAAATCTTGCCAAAGCTTCCTGCAGAAGAATTGCCACTTCCCAAAGAATGGAAATAATCCACAACCAAGAATACAACAAACTAGATTCCTAAAATTATCAGAGAGCTTCTAAGATTCACAATTTCCTCAAACCTCAAAAAAATTCTACCATTTCCAACAAACCTCTCTCTTTCTTTCCCATGAAAACAACTTCCTTTTCTTTTCCCAAATTTCAATCAATCTCTCCGGAAATCAATTTTAAGATAATTAGAAAACAAAACCCTCTAACTTCCAGTTAACACAACAAATATATTTTCTTCAACAACCAAGATATTTCTAAGATCTTTTCCCAATAACATGGATTTGAATTTAAAAACATTTTATTTAATTCAAATCACATTTAAATCACTTATTTATTTTAATCCACATTTAATCTAATAATTAAAAATTACTTTATAATAACTTAAATTTATTTATTTATTTATTATAAAGTCTCCATATTAATAATACAAATTAATTAAATACTTAATCACAACATATAATTTAATCCTCACAATAAACTTGCATAGTAAATAAAATAACAATACAACATGGATAAAGAATGTGTCCAATACACAGATTGGCGACACACTATACTAGGGTAGAGGTTTGACAAGGTCAACCCGTTACTATCTCCCAATCAACATTACTATTGAGTAGTGGACATGCTCAGACATTTGAAACGAGGTGAAGTCGTTGTCCTATACTTGCAAGCCTACAAACAAAGCAAATGTTGTGCATGTAACCAGATAACAAATCATACACACCATGAAGAGATAATCGTGGAAATCACAGGGCACTCGCAAGTGAGTGATGCAATACCATTCTCTTCACCAATACAATGTCACATCAACTGATGAGATAAAATATCAATTAAACTCCAATGAGCATATATAGCAATTTCATCTCAACTAAGCATCTATGGAAACATAAATCATGTCAAACATAATCATTATGCATATAATGTATCATCACATCCATATAGTCTACCATCGCTCCACTGTCAATGATTGAATAAAAATAACATAAAATATGGTCTATCAAAGTATTAGAACTATCAGAGAAAACATAGCAAATCGGAGGGGTGTTACATCAGAATTTCTATTATTTGCATTTAGAACTCCTAGATTGCATTGATAATACCTTAGTGAGATGAAGTTATAGAATCATGGCCTCCTGCGATAGCACTTTCATTGTGGGCTTTAGGATCTCAAGAGCTCCTACTCCTAGTATGGACAATGGTGCATTAGGCATGGACAATACCACTTCTATGCCTTCACCTTTCCATCCAATGAATGTTGACACACAAAACAACTTCATCTCAGAAGAAAAGGTCATTAATATTCATGAGGATTTTGCACACTTACAATAAGACTTGTCACTTGGAAAAATTTCCACCATTTCCATACCCACAATAGAAAACCTTCATCATTTAATTGAAAGTGATGATGGCTTACAAGTTATGAATAAAATTGTTGAGATTTACAATAAACATGCCTCCTCCACTTCCCCATCCGCAAACATTGTCGTAAGCCAAGGAGGACCTCACATTCCTCCCCCTTCAACCATAGCATCTATACCAACTTATACCACTCCTCATGTTACAACAACTATGAAACAAGTTAGTCATGTGGCTCCTTCTTTCACAATTCCAACTAGCATTCCTAGTTCTCTTGTGGCATCGCAAGTCCCTTCCACTACCTTCACTTCTCTTATTGTTCCTTTCACTTCCCCTCACATTACATACACTCCATCTCCATTTTCTCTTGCACCTCAAACCACCTACCTCAATGCCATCATTACACAACTCCTTAATACCGTTTCCTCCATGCAACAACAAATTTCCACCATTAGCCAAGGTCAAAACACTCCACCCACATATCATGTTCGTAGCAGCCCCTTATCCTTAGAAATCTTATGAACCCTGATACCACAAGAAATAGAAATGCCTAGGTTTGAGAAATACAGAGGTAAAGGAGACCCTATCAACCATGTCAATGCTTATACAACTTTATGCGGTGATTTTGTCCTTGATGATAAACTCTTAGCTAAAAATTTTCCTAGGACCCTAAAAGATACTGCATTGGAGTGGTTTTCCAACTTTCCCAATCATTTTATCTAATCATTTAATGAACTTATGGATTCCTTCGTAAGTCACTTCCAAGTTCATATGACCCCTAAAAAGACAATGGCTAACCTGATGCGTTCTAGACATCATGCCAATGAGAAAGTCACTAATTTCATTACATGATACCAATCATTATATGCTCAAATTCATGTCAAGATTCTTGATGCACATATGTAGAAGATGTTTATCAAAAAATTACACACCAACCTTCTAGATAAGTTAACTATGATGAAATTTCCTTCATTCATGCACTGATGCACAACCCTGTGCGAATATCATAACTTGGTTTCAAGTTGTGATTTGAATTCCACTTCTAACCAAACTAAGAAACTTGAGCACAATAATCAAAACAACACACAAAACTTTCACAAACCAAAGGCTTTTTACAGTTCAATCTACCGCCTCAACCACAACCAAACCCACCTATTCCAAGTCAAGTGGCAGCTATTAAAGCAATGGTGCTTTATACCTATGGGGATCCCAAGAGACAATTTACTCCCTTACCTAATACCCTTGATAATACAATGAACCAATTTCTCCAACAACAAATGATCCCTTTGCCTAATGTCAAACTGCTTGATACCACTAAACCTTTACCACCCACCTTTAAACCTAATGCTTATTGCAATTTTCATCGCCAAAATGGCCATGACACCAAACAATGTAAGTTTCTCAAACATTTAGTTCAAGACCTCATTGATTCAGACCATTTATCCATTGCGGGTGTTAATGATCAAATGAATAAATTTGTTGCACCCCCTAACCAAAATTTACAAATCTTTACCAATCCCATGCCTAAGCATAATGTTTCATTTTTCAAGGCCAGTGAACCTTCAAAAAATGATGTAATGAACATTGATACAAATAGTGAACAACATGATATAACTCCAGATGTTACCCAAATTAATCCTATGGATGAACTTGTGGGTGCAATAGATGTTATCCCTCATAAGGGCCCAACCAACAAAACTCTTGATATCACTTTTTCTTCTAAATATATACTTCAAAAACTTCATGATGGTCCTCTTTACATAGCCAGTAGAATCTATGATAAGCCCACCAATGGGATATTAATAGATCCGACCTATGGCAAGAATGTGATCACAGAATAATTTCTATTATTACAAGATCTATATCAAGATGATTATAACAAACCAACCACATCGATTAAAACACATACTGGTTTTGCATTCCCTACAATCAGATCGATTGTGCTCCCATTTTAAATTGGACCCAAAACTTTGGAGGTAACATATTCAATTATCCCACAATCAGATCAATTTTGTTTGCGACTAGGCCACCCTTGGCTTTTCTCAATGAAAGTGGTCCCATCAATGGTTCACAAATGTTTGAAGTTTCAACATGGCAATGAAATATCTTCCATACACCATAGTGGAATTAATCTTTTATCGTCTAAAGATGATTTTTCCTTAGAATCCTTCTGGCCTACACTTATGGAACCCATCACCCCCCGTAAAGATTTATTTTTCATAACCTATCAAAAGTTCAAATCCAAACGCATAGTTGAGTTTTATCTTCATAACATGTCCCCATCAACTTCCACTCCTCCTATCCTAGATGAAACCATGCTTCAACTTGAGTCCAACATTGAACAAACCATACAACCTCATGGACAACCACACTTAGACAGTTCCCTGCCATCGTTTAAACAACCAAGAGAAAGTGAAACCAATCTTGTCATACCTCCCCACATTAAACAAGTGTATAAAGCTAAAGAGAAAGTGATTGACCCATCCTCTTTGGTTTATTCTATTCTCCCCCCTTCAGAAAAGAAGGAACCTATGATGACTCAATCCACTCTTACACCTCAACACCTTCAAAATAGAATTAAATGAAACCATGGTGCTTTTCAGCATCGATGTCATCATCATCTCCTCGCTCGTCAGTCATGAATGGAATAAAATCTAGAAAACCAAACTCTACCTCTAACAGAAGAAATAGAAGATCAACCTCCTCCTCCTGACCCACCACAAGATATTCCAGTCCAACCTTCACAAAAAAAATGAACAAATCCAGTAGCCACAACTTTTAATACATCCTTCCGTGTAAATAACTCTTCATCCTCCTATCATAATCAATCTTGATGATGATGATGATGATGAGAAGATCACAAAAATAGACGAAGTGCATAATGATTTAAACTCTTTATTTTCATCTACCATGAGCTTAAATGATAAATCTTCTCAACCAAGTGAGGAACCTGGTACGTCTCCTAGTTCGGCACTTGCAGTTCTTCCTTTGGACAGTGAACCACCCTCACAATATACTAAACATGATTGGGAGGTAGATGACTTGCTAGATGGTTGACTTGCATTCACCTTAGTAGCCCTCTTGCATTTATTTTCCTTTTCATTTTTCTTTCATTTTTCTTTTTTCTGTGTATTGTGTTCACCTGTATTGTGTGTTTGACGTTTTCCCTCTCTTTGTACACTTCTTCTATTTGTACCTCTATTATTTTCTATGTCATGCATTCTCACTTTTTCATTTTTGTTTTGTGTTCTCCTTTTGGGGATGACAGAAAGCATTGAGACACCCTATGTCTCTTCCATGTTGACCCAAAAGGTCCATTCTTTTCCTTTTCCTTTGTCTTTTTCTTGTGTTTTCCTTTTGGGGATGACGCAAGGTATTGAGACCAAAATGTTTGCTTCATGTTAACCAAAAATATTTTTCTTTTCTTTTATATTTTTTCATTTTCTTTTCTCTTGTGTTTTCCTTTTGGGGATGATGCAAGGCATTGAGACTGCAATGTCTCTTCCATGTTGACCCAAAATGGAATTTCTTTTTCCTTTTGTTTTTTCTCTCTTTGTGTCATTCTTCTAGTTCTATGTATTTAGGGAATGATGATAGTTTTGAGCTCTTTCATAAAAACTTTGCAGCAATGAACATACTGACCCCAAATCCATAGATCCCTTATTTGTTTGGTATGTTCTTTTTTGGTGGGAAACCTCCTCTTTTTTCTTCCTTTTCATGTACATGGCATAGCCTAACTTTGAAATATATGACTTGGCATAGGGGCTTTCTGAGTTGGCTCTCATTTCTTTTTTTCCTTTTGCATTTTTCCTTTTCTACTTTAAAGTAATTGCTCACATAATGATGTGTAGCAATTCCTTTAAAGTGGTGGGCATACATTATCATTAATTCATTTGCATTATTGGTTCCTAGTGTAGCCTTGTCATTCATATGATGCATTTTTTACCTTGTGGATGACATTGGGTATGATGTCCTTCATAACTGTGATCTATCTTAGCATATTACATTCCTGTTGGTGGCTTGATGCGATGCACTACATCCCCTAATTTGTAAATGTTTTATTCTCTGATTGGTCCTCTCTTGGATACATTAGACACAATTTTCTCTAAGTGATAGACCTTGCATGAACTTAGCAAGACTCCTTTGAACATCTTTTCACATTTTTCATTTTACATTTTTACATTTTGCATTTTTTCCACCTTGCATAATGCAACTTGCATGATTTTGGTACTTTCCTCTTTGTTCATGAGTTATAATCATGAGTTCTAAGCATATGCATATTTTCTTGTCTCATGAAGCACAAACTAACATTTTCCTTTGTGGCCCCTTGTTAAATTTATCAGGAGGTATAACTGTGATATGGTTGAGCGGCAAGCCCACTCAACGACATGACTTTCCCCATAGCCACCTTTTTGTTTTTGAGTGCATACCAACTAGTGTATATATCTCACCTTTTTGGCCTTCTCAACTATGGACCATGAGTTATGTCACCCTAGAGTGAGTATGCATTCTCTTTTTCAAACAATCAGCCTAGATCTGATCGATAACTAGTTGGACAGATGATCGAAGCTTCATCCAACTTTCTTTTCAACACTTGTATGTTCCTTTGTACTTATGCTTAGTTTTCCATGGGATATTCATCCTGGGGGCTTGAGCATCCCTCTTGATCATTGTCATTCCATTTTGCTAATGTAAGTACATTGGAACCCTCCTCTTGATGTTTGTGGCTACTTTAGTGTGAGTTTGAAGCAAGTTCATCCTCTCACTAAAGTGGGGGCTAAATGCACCATATAAAAATGGACCCTTGTCATTTGCATGGTCTTTTATGCCTTGCTTCATGTTTTTTGGTCTCTTTTTCTTTAATTTATTGATGTAATATGGCTTGAACATGCATATTTGGATACTAAAATTCAAATAATGACACTTTGTGAAGGTGTTAAGAAGTGTGTAAAACATTTCTACACTCTTCTGGACTCTATTCATTACAATTCACCTAAAAATCACCTTTTCATCACTAATCAAGTCCTATTTTGAAGTGTTGTAAAGTATTGTAATAATATTTCATGCTTTTCTAGGCATAACTTCACTATTTATAGCTTTCTTATGCTTTATTTGACCTCTTTATGCCCTTTTAAGCTTTAATTAAGTGTATTTTTTAATTTAAACTTGACAAACAACATTAAATGCAAGATAATTCCCAACACCTATTTTTAGGTCCTAGGTGGGATCCATTAGCCATGGGTGGTGAATGAGTCCCCCTTGGCTCCAAATTTAAAATATTTTAAATTTCCTTTCGGGTTTTTATTCAAAATCACTTGATGTCAGCCTGTGATGAGGTATTAATGGGTTACTAAGGCACAAGTGTGTATAAATTAGTGTTTTTACATCCATTTCAACCCCTATTCATCAAGTTCACTTATTTACTCATTCACTCAAGCATTCAAGCACTTTACAACATCAAATCAAACATAAATCAAGCACTTTGGAGCATCCATTAACACAACTTCAGATATTCTTCAATAAGGGTTTGGTAAGTTCATAGCATTTGCATGTTATTTGTTTATCATTCTCTTTCATTTCATTACTTCATTAACAGTTTGATTACCAAGTGGGGTTTGACCAAGGCAAACCCCTATTTGCTAACCCTCAACCACTTTTCCCCTCTTGCATGTGTGTTTGTAGACTTTGTATGTAGATTTTACAATAATTTAGGTGTTGAAGAGTGGTCAACAAGTCAACTAGGTGCTTCAAGTCAAATCAACCATATTTCAAGCTTGGAGAAGGTATTATTCCATTTCCTACAGAGTTGACTTTGGTAACTCGACAAGCAGATATCCTCAAATTTGGTGTTGTAGAGTTGTCTCCTAATTTCTCATAATTTTGGGAGAGGATTGATTCATCACCAATGGTGAATGAGTCTCACCTTAAGGTTGGAAATCTAAGTTTTTTTAGATTATGGATCACGATACTTAAAAATTGGTTCTTGACAGTTTTCATCAGAAGTGGGACTAATTCCCCACCCTGGGTGAATGAGTCCCACTGGTGAATTATTGTGATTCTAGATAGCATCCAAAATATTCCAGAATCTTCATCAAACCTCCAGGTGCACACAAATTCAACTCATTTATTTTTATTATACATTTATTCATTCTTTAATCATTGTTTGCATAGCACATTGTGTTTTCCAACATTGCATAAATCTTAAGTTTCACATTCATAATCAGTCATTTAGATCACTTAATTGCATTTAGATCATTTCATTTAGCTTAAACAACATCATACATTGCATAATTTCAATTAAGCTAGCTAGCATTTTGGCCCTACTCTCTCCTTTTAGGTGAAAAACCCTAGAAGAGTTTGGGAGTCATGTGGTGCGAAAAATCTATGGTTCAACATGAACCTTTAGCTTGGCCTTTGCAAATTTTACCCTCTTAGGATCTTCCACCTCCTCATACTCAAAGTACTCTGAGAATATCATTGATCCAATCAATTAACTCTTTTGGGTTAAGATTTCTTGAAAATGTAGAAACATCGATCTTTTTCCTTATCCCAATCTTAGAGACGACCTTCAATAATCTAACTTGCTCTAGATCTATTGCATCTTTTTCTTCTTTGAATTGTTCCTCATTTTTCAGCTTCATCTTCACTTTCATCTCCTCTTCTTGGCTCAAACACTCAATGCAACTCCTCTTGCAGTGCTTGAACTTGTCTCTACAAGGGTCAAAAACCCTCTTCTAGTATAATAACATTTCTTCCACCACCACGATTTCTTCACAGAGGCATTCTGATCACTTTTCTTGGAAACCCACAACCACAAGTCCTTGTACAAACTGCCTCACATTCAGTGATTTTTTTATACACTTGGTAAAACCCACTTTGATACAACTTGAGGAGGGCTACACTCCCCAAACCCCACACATAACACAATAACAAATAACAACACAAAAATTGCAAGATAGAAAAAAACCCACTTTCAATTATTTTTCAAAAATGAAATTATAGATTTAGAAATTACAGGGCTTTAGCTTCATGGGCTTGATTCATTACATCCAAATCAACTCTGGAAATTATTTGGAGCCACAATCTTCACTAATGGAGCCACCTTCTACAACCCCCACTTAACCCTTTTATTTTACCCAATAACTACCCTATATTGTTCTAGAAAGTGTAACTTTCCCTATTGTTTCGGTGCCAAAAGTCCTACCATTTGATTTTTTGCCTAGAAAGATATTTTAATCAAATTCACTTTTTAGTGGGGCAGCTTCTCGAGGCCATAACTTTTGATCTGAGTGTTTGATTTGCTATTATAATATATCATTGGAAATCTTTCAAAGAGATCTACAATTTCAAAACCATTAGAGATCATGCTGTCCACTTTTTGAAATATTTCAAAGCTTCTAAGGTTTTCAAATTTGAATTTGAAGCTGCATTGGAAAAATTTCTCAGGATGGAAACTTTAATATCTCCCAAACCATATAGGGTATTGAGACAATTCTTTTGCCTCCATAAAAAAAAATTAGTTTTGCTCCTTGGGGTAAATTTTCAAGTCCATACGAGCCCAATTAGGCTAACTTAATACAAATATTAAGTGACCATTTTTTGCGTTTTCTAACTTTTGGCTGTCTTACACCCCTTAAGTACCATCATGGGGATCAAAACAATGAAATAAAATAAGGAAAAAAACATTTTTTTGGGTGATGTCAGGTTTCCATACACCACTGGATGCTCTTGCATCAAGTTATCAATCAAAAAGGTTTCAATCAAGACCTATATGACCAAAAATGATTTGACCAAAATTGGAAAATATTAAACTATAAAAAATGGGCCCAAGCATTTTTGTCAAAGCTGAGCTTGTTCAAGCAAAAGGCTATTATCTAAAAATTATTTGATTGGCCTCCTTATGACACACAAACCCAAACACAAGTGGGGTAGGCTTCATTTTTGTTTTATCTCTACATGAACTCTTACTTTTACCTGTATTTGCTTCTTGTTTGTTTCATCTCTACACACAAACCCTAAATTTTAACATATTATTCCTTGTATGAAGTAATAAACTCCTTGGAGTTTAGACTTTTTTTTTTCCTCTTTTTATAAAACCCCTTAATTCTATAATGCATGTGTTCAAACCTCAATAGGTTTAGCATTATAGTTGTTTTTTTATCATAGTCACAATTGTAACACTATCTTTTGCAATGAATGAATCTCCATTTTTATCCTTTTGCTCTAGCTAACCATCCTAATAATAACTAACACAATCATAATCAAACCCCACTAAACAATCTGAGAATCAAGAATAGGGAAACCATCTTGTAAGAATTTCTCAACCTTACTTTTATTTTTAGGAATATACAAAGCAATATAGGAAACTACAACTTCATTTCAAAAGTTAGAGAAAAACCTTCTAATACCTTGAAACACTCTTTGTTTTCCTCAATAGATAAGAACCATCAAATTTTAGTAGAAGTGAAAAACAATAATAAATTCACAAACATAGAAAAAGAATGATCATATTCAAAACTAGAAATAGGATATCATACCAATCTATGTCAAGGTTATTATCCCACATGATGTAAACATGCAAGAAACAATTGTACACAACTTTAGAAAATGGGAACTTAAAGAAAATATGACATATAGAATCAACTATTCCACAAAAAAGATAAAACATGGACTTAGGAACATGAAATTTAATACCGGTTACAATCTACTTCTAGTATAACAAAAACCATATCAAAGATATTTTTAGGAAAAATAGAACTAGACCATATTTTTAGTATAACAAAAATAGAACTGCCTCACTAGAAAAGCATAACAATGAATACATATATTTCTAATTAGCATGCACAACCTTCCCCCAAATCCATTTAACATTATTCCATAAATCTATTGAACACTCCTGGAGACTAAGAGGGGAAGTGAATCTATCTACTTAAAACTTAAACCCTTTTGGAACTTAGAAACTCTTTAGCCCAACACAAACTTCTCAACTCAACCAAAACCCTTAAGAATATTAGTAGAAAGATATAATAGTTTAACCCTTTGGCAACTTAAACAAAGAAATATATAGCAATTTTAACTCTAATTAGATTAGTAGCAATGACAAAGAAATAGATAACAAACACATGTATAAGGAGAAACCAGATTTATGTGGAAAACTCAATGAGGGAAAAACCATGATGATAGTTAACTCAAAATATAAAGCCTCACTATCGAAAAGGAATTGCAAACCAAGGATCACTACCTTGACGTAAGATACAAAGGACTTGCAAAGCTAAAGTAAACACAACTCTAGATGCAAGATACAAGGACCTGATGAGATTGACTATCTCAAAGAAGGATACAAAAAGTTGCTAAGAGAATTACAATATTTGTCAACATAACACTTTGTTGAATAAGGTGTTGTAGAAAATTTGACCTTTACTCTTCACAATGTAGCACTAACTCTATTGGATATTCAATACATTCCACACACTTACTTTTTTGAACTTGTAAACTTTTCTATCTAGTTGCATCTAAAATGATCTTACATTTATATCTACTACAAGACTTCAAAACTTCAATTGGGTTAGCCAAGAAGAAGATAATCAATGAATTCGACAGGTCATCCACCAAAAAATAATGTGGTCCTACCTTGAATATAAAGAGGACCAAAAACACACTTAATACTTCCTCCAGTATGATCCAAAACAATTCACGCACTGGAACACATCAATCTAAGTTGGCATCAAAGGAAATGTGTAGATGAAACATGAAGAACATAACCAATCGACCCTAAAACATTCTTCTAATTGAATTTACTTGATGTGGTCCCAAACAAGATAGGTCAAGACCCAAATCTATCATAACACGTCTTCGATTGTTGGCACAAACCCCCAAGCACATGGTGCAAGCAAAAGAACAAGCCTGTTTAGCTAGATATCTACAAATAACCTAGAAAGACAACTCAAGACATAATGCAACACCAAATCATCCAATCAGCAACATGTGAATCATAAGGGGATGTTCCATGAACATCCAAAAATACTTCCATATAATTATTTCATATTGTCATTCTATAAATAGCCATCGTAGATCAAAGAGGAATAGATCACTTCATCTAAGGACATAACACATGATTGATAGATGTAACATTAACAGATAAGCTTACAGACCACTTGATTACATGAAATTGGAACTAAGGCACTACACGGGCGTTGAGAACACATTCACCAAGGCACATGAGTAGAGAAATCAATGCAGAGAAATGTGGAGCATTTTGTGGATCATTCTAGACAACCAACAATACTACCAACCTTTTACAATTCATATAAATCTTCTCGACAACACTAGTGACTTTATAAGATAGGATTGCAACATCCACAAAGCACTAAATTTGAATCCCAAGCCATAAGATCATACCTTGAATAGAAAAGGAATATAGATCATTTTCCCAATTAGATTTTGAAGTGACTTCCTAAACTAGAAACACTTAAGCAACCTGCAAATCCCAAATATTTCTTTCAGTAACATGATTTATAAGGAACATTAGGAGAGAGCAAAAGACATACTGTAGAACTTCAACAACATCTCTCCTCTATTAGAAATACTTATAATACTTATAATCCTCATTTTCATATATCACCATGAGACTAACTCTGCTGATAGAAAATATACTCAATGCATCTTAGATAAGACATGACATCCAACCATGAACTTTAGTAAACATCAAATAAGGCATGACATCTGGTCATGAACTTTAGTAACATTAGATAAGGCATGGAATCCAATCATGAACTTCAACACCTTTTAGATAATTCTTGATATCCAACCATGAACTTAAAGTGTTGAAGTGAGTAGCCAAGATCTTCAATCTATAACACCAAATAACCTCCATAAGAAATAGAGAGAAGCAACAATGAAAGATGATATTCCACCAAACAAGAAATACAATATGGTCAAGATGAAAAATATGCTAGATATGCCTTGCTTACAAAGGAAATGGTGAGAGATAGGATTAGCTAATACCATGACAAGTGTCTTAATCCTATCACATGAGACAAATAACTCATAACTACCTAGGATAATGTAAAGTCTAGATAAGACAACTCAAACTTCTAGAAGAAATATTATATCCTAAGTAAACTTAACATGTGAATTAACTCCCCTAAGTCCTTATTAAAGAATTAACTAGGTACAAGACTTTATTCACACCAACACCCCCCGTTAAGTGCAACTTATGGAGGAAAAAACCAATGCAAATATGCAAAAGATGGGTCTTGAAAACAAGGCCTGGTGAGGTACCCATGTACAAAATAAACTCTCATAAGAGGAGAAAAAGGAGAAAAACCTTGTGGGATAAAAAACTTCTCCAAAAGAGAGAAAATTTGTTGAAGGAGGAAGAAGGACTCATTAGGACCCCCAAGGACAACTTCCTTCACTCCAAGAATTTATTGAAATTGAAGATATCAAGGTGATTCCAAAGGTTTAGTTAAGATGTTAGCAAATTGTTGATCTGTAGGCAAATACTCCAAGCTAAGAACACCATCTTGGATCAGTTGCCTGATGAATTGCATATGGATCTCAATATTCTTAGTATGTTGATGCTCCATAGGGTTGCGAGAGACATGGATGGCACCTTGGTTGTCACACCAAAGAGTAGTGGGATGAGTGGAAGGAAATATTAAATTATTCATCAATTGATGAAGTCACAAAACCTCCTAACTAGCAAGTAATACACCTCAATACTTAGCTTCTATCAATGATAATACAATAGAAGTATGCTTCTTGCATGACCATGTAGTTGGACTAGAACCAAGTCAAAAGAAAAACCAAAAAGTAGACTTTTGATCCTTGAAATCACCAACCCAATCTGAGTTAGTGAAGCCCACAATCTTAGAAGCTCTTGATGTGTAATGAATTCTAAAATGAGTAGTTCCCTAAATATATCTCAAGATACATTTGGCGGCCTTCCAATGACTCTCATGAGGCTCCTAAGAGAAGTGAGAGACAAGTCCAACTATAAAGGAAATATCAGTACAACTATGTACAAAAGACTACCAACCAACTGCTGATATAAGGTAGGATCAACTATAGGAGTAGTGCAACTGGTAGACAATACAACACCTGAATAAAAGGGAGTGGGAGAAAGCTTGCAATCAGCCATGCCAAATATTTGAAGCAAATCAAGAGCACACTTCTACTGGAAAATGAAGATCCCCTCAGAAGTTTGATGAACCTGAAGACCAAGGAAGTAATGCAGAAGACCAAGGTCGATCATATCAAATTGCTCCATCAATGCTCACTGAATACTTTGAATCATGGAATTAGAACTCCCTATGAGAATCAAATCATCCACATAAAGCACATGAATGAGAAGATCCTCTCCATGTCTCTGAGTATAAACTGTAGGATTAGAATAGCAATGAGTATAGCTGGAAGCAAGCAAGAAACTATCTATCTTCTCATACCAAGCTTAAGGAGCTTTTTTTAGACCATACAATGAATGTCAAATCCTACAAACAAATGAAGAGACTTGCACAAAGCCTAGTGGTTGCTCCATATAAATATCCTCATTAAAATCCCCTTGCAAGAAAACACTTTTCATATCCATCTGATACACTGGCCATCCCTGTGATGCATTTATAGCAAGAACAAGATGAATAGAATTGTGGCATAGAAAATTGGACACTCTTGAGAAAAGATAAAATTTCACACTTAACTTAGACCTACTTTTGAGTACCCCTACATTATTCATTCTTCAAAACAACATTTATAGGCCCCTAAGACCCATTATTTTATATATAGAGGATCGTTTCACTTAAGAAATCATCTAAATCCTGACAAACAACACTTAATTCATGCATATCCCAAAAAACCACCTTCAAAAACCACTAGTGGGAACCATTTTCCACCTTGGGTGAATGAGTCCCCTCTAGCGGGACTCATTTTCCAAGGGTGGTGAATGAGTCCCTTTTGAGGGAAATTTCAATTTTGAGAGGGAATTCAATTAATTCAACTTAATTTTTCAGTGGATGTCAGCCTCTTAGGTATAAATAATGGGAAAATTAGGTGTTGATGCCTATAAATACACATTTCAAGCCATTTTTCACATCTCTTGGTCAATGGAGAACAATTTGTAAGGAATTGTGTGTTGATGAAGAATATCATGCTCATTGTAAAAAACTTGAAATGCATGATTAACATACTTCCCCCCCATTATGTATGTGTAGCCTTTGAAGAGAAAAACTTGATTGCTTGTCCACAAATTTTTTGAAGGTCTTGAAGATTGTGAGAACCTCACTCTCTAGCTTCAAAAAATAGACCCATATGCATCGAGAAAAATAATCAATGAAAGTAAGCACATAGTTAGCCCCTAAAAAAGGAGTTGGGAATGACATGAGATCACTATGGACCAACTTGAGGGGTTTGGTTGCATGAGTAGCTTGACCCTTGGGAAAAGGATCTTGATGTTGTTTTCCAATAACACAACCTTGAAAAAATCCATCTATGCAAGTGATCTTAGGAAGACCAACAACTAAGTTATGTGCATGCATATGCTAAAGATATCTAGAGTTGAAGTGCCCAAATCTTTCATGCCAAAGATTTCTCATTGAATCAACATGAGCAATAAAACATGAACATGTTGAAGACTCAAAGCCATCAAACTGATATAAATGGTTCTCATGATCAACTATCCATGTAGCAACAACCTTCTTAGGATCCTACAACTATCTAATAGTCACATTCTATGGAGTAAACTCAATAGTCTTTCCATCTTCTGAATGATAAATCTGATATATGGAAAGTAGATTTACTAAATTATCAAGAACAAGAAGAAAATCCTCAACGCACCCATCTAGCATTGAAATGGACCATGTCCCCAAAATTAGAATCTATGAAGAGTTCTCAACTGTAATTTGAGAACTAGAAGTATGAGTAATAGAATCAAGTAGATCACATGAATTGGTCATGTGATGTGAAGCACCTAATTCAAAAATCCAACTATTAGAAGATGTATGTAAGGCACTTGCCAAAAGAGATTTCCCTTTTCCAATGGAAGAAGACTTGGGCACTAAAATATTATGTTTCCTCATAGCTTCCTCTAAGGCCTCTTGTCTCTTAAAACAATGAGACTCATCATGCCCAGTTTTGCCATAGAATGTACAAGGATCTCCTTTCTTTTTCTTGGATTTGGAAGAAGAATCTTCAGAGGTAGAAGGAGATGTACAAGATTTCTGATTGTTCTTTTGCTTCAATTTGGAGGGAGACTCACTACCTAAAGATAATTTTGTATTGGGTTTCTTCTTATTCTTTCCTTTACCTTTGGAAGATTGAGCCATTAGAGCATGATTCTTAGAACCAGATAGTGCATCCAACTAAATTAACTTGGCCTCCTCCCTAGTAAAACACTCACAAAACAACTCAAAAGAAGGAATTTTATAATATTTCCCCATGGCATCCATAGTAGAATATAAAGTAGAAGAAAACACTTGATAAGGTCCTCTTAACTTAGACATAATCAAGAAGATACATTCATCATCTGATTCATCATGCCCACACCATTTAATTGTGACAAAATCAGTTTGAACTATGCAAGAAAATCTTGAATAGAAGGAAATGCATCTAGGGAGAGTGATTGTAGATCCGCTTGAAGTTGCAAGATTCTGAACTGATTTACTTTACCATACAATTCTTCAAGTTTTTTTTAAAAATTCTTAGGTTTTTTACACTCCGCAATATGAAACAAGTTATCAAATATATGTAAGCCAATGAGCCCTTTTGCTTCATCCATTTTACATCTATGGATGAATTTTTCATATTCCCTTGTGAAATTAGGTTGATGTGCATCTAACATTGGCCACAAATGGACATCATGGTGAAAAGTTATAAGTTTTTGAAAAACTGGCTAAAATTAGGCCTGCAATTATGACCCCCTAGGGTAAATGCAAGAAGTTCAGTCCACTTCTAGTGGAAGTGTCATTTTTCAACTTTAAAATAGGTACCCATTCATTTTTTAGAATACGTACCCATTTTAAAGTGGGTACTCATTCCAAAAGGTTTGAAAATCACAATCCATATTTCTCATTGTGATTTAGGCTTAAAAAGGGCATGGTAACCCAATTCTTAGCCTTGGACCTATAAGTATAAGGTCATGACAATATCGAGAGAAAAAACTGACTATATCAATATGGCTAGTGGGTTTTTTTTCAGAATTATTTTATAAAATTAAAACCCATTTTAGATGAGATTGTACAGATTCTATATATATATTTATCCAATTGGTTTAATTTTTCTATTTTTAAAATAATTTTTGATGAAATTGGTCCATAAACATGAAATATTAGGTTTTTTTATTATTTTAATAACTTTTTATTACAATAATTTTTTCAAGAACAAATTATACGTAAAAAATATTTAGATAATTGTTTTCAATTTGAAAAAAACTAAAATTAAAATATGATAAGTTTAGGTCATCTTATGCGTCACATACACATGGGATTTTCAAAACAACAATTATGACCAATACAAAATTAACAAAAAAATACATATTCATAGAAAAAATATAAAAAAATATCATGAACATTCTTCAATGTGTTAGAGATCATTTACCAAAAAGATTCATCAAAATACAATGTTTTAGGTCAAAATATGGATGACATACACATGCATGGTATGGTAAAAAAAAAGGTGACTTTTAAATAGTGGTTTTTAGACATGCCTAATGAAAACAATTTTTTGTCATCTGGGTATTAAAATAAATTACATATTTGGAAACTAGATGCTGAGTAGTACATTTCATATTACTAAAAATTTTTAAGATTTAGTATTTAAGTGCTTCAAATTTTTAGGTCAATTTTGACAAATTCTGAAAAATTAGGGAAAACACTTCCACTTTTTGACCAAAAAGTGGACTCAACTTTTTGCACACACCCCCTATCAAAATAAAAATTTGTCAAAAATAAATTTTGTCTAAAATAGATAAATTTTATATGAAAATAGGGATTTTTGGGCCTTCTAAATGTAATGGAAACTTTCATTTGGGCTGAAAACACTCCAATAAAAATTTGTTCACCAAATCTGAGCTTCAAACCCCCATTTGCCAAAGTTGCAAATGGTGACCAAATGGAGTGAAATAAAAGCCAAATCTAACTTTCTTGAGCCTCCTAGATGCGATGAGACATCCAAAAATATTGTCACTATAGCCAAAAGTGTTGCAATCACCAGATCTCACCAAAAATCATATATGCAATATAGGATTAACTGATCTTTGCAAACCCTTTCTAATTCTCAAGACCATATTGAAACACAAGAGAAGAACATACAAGAAGTTGTAAGATCATAAAATAAACTCAAATCACAATAGAAAATTTGACGGTAGAAACTCTAATAAAAAAGGAAGGGGCTTGCTAGATTCAAAGCTCTGATACCAAGTTGAAGTGAGTAACCAAGATCTTTAATCTGCAACACCAAATAACCTCCACAAGAAATAGAGAGAAGCAACAATGTAAGATGTTATTCCACCAAATAATAAATACAATATGATCAAGATGTTGATCAATATTCTCAAAATGCAAAATATGCTAGAGATTCCTTTCTTATAAAAACAAGGGTGAGAGAGAGGATAAGACAAGATAGAGTTTAGGGTTGAAGGTCTAAGGTCTAAGTAAGAGTATATAGGCTTTATGGCCTAGGGCTAAGTGTAGAGTTTAGGGTTGAGGGATATGGTTTAGGGTTATGGATATAGATTTTAGGGTTAAGTGTATGGATGTTAGAGTTAAGTGCATAGGGTTTTGGTAAGTTAAATCCATTGTAAGCCCAAAAATAAGAAAAACATGTACATTTTTTGTTTAGTTAAAATCACATAAAGCTATATAGATCACCTAAGGGCTAGGACATCTAGATCATCTAGATCAAGGAGGTAAACTATATATGATGATTAGGAATGGTCTATGTTAATGATGATTATGATATCAATGTACTAATAATGATGTTTCTAAGGTGTATGTGGTTTATGCAATATGCAAGTGAATGTTAATGTAGATATGTATATGGTTTAAAATGAATCTAGAATGTATATGTATGTTGTGGATATGAAATGTAATAAACACGTAAGATGATAAGATTCTTATAATAACAAATCTAAACACAAGATGAGAATAAAATGATGATAAGATGCTTAGAATAACACATCTAAAGACATACGATGAAAAGGAAATGATAATAAGATGTTTAAAATAAAAAATCTTAACACTTCACATGAAAATGAAATGATGATAAGATGCTTAGAATAACAAATCTAAACACTTTAGATAAAATGCAATAATGATAATATGCTTCAAATAACAAATCTAAACACTTCAGATGAAAATACAATGATGATAAGTGTGAACCAGTGATTTTAACCTACTCTAAAATATGTAAAACAAGGTACAAAAAGAAAGGAAAAGAACACTAACACCTCACGATTAGCCTAGTTGAATTCAAAACAAAATAAAGATATAAAGAAGCAGATTTTACCTTGTCTTGAATTGATCTTTGGTTGGCCCTTGATAGTTGATTTTTTGTATTCTCCTTCGATGGAAAGATGGATGAAAGTGGATTCAAATGTTGAGGATTTGATAAGGATTCAAATGAAGGATGTGGGTAGTTGAATGGATGGATACAAGTGCAAAGGATGAAGTTTGAATGTGAGCAACAATGGAGGTCTCAAGAATGCAAGTGTTGGAGAGCTTGAGATGAGAGATGAAGTTGTGAATGAATGTGTTGAATGAGAGTGTGTCATTTTTGAATGAAATAAAACCTTTCATTTTATGGAGAGAAGCCCTAGAAAGATGGACAGTTGAGATCTTGCCACCATGGGCAAGATGTAGGGTTGTAGTGAGTTGAGGACTCACAAACCCTCACATGTTTCCATGTGGCATATGATGTGTCACAAGAACACATAAGGTGGCAGATGACTTGTGATGGGAAGGTACTTGTAAGTACCTTGGATTAAGGATGATGTGACCTCCCAATGATCACATGGGGAAGAGGAGAATCTTGGATAAATAAAAGTGAATTTAAAATTCACATGATTGGGGATACTTAAGCATAAGACAAGGTTTCCAAAAAGGTGGGTGAGAAGTACTCTAGATAAAACAAGGTCCTTAAAAAGGTAAGTACTTACCCACATGTGAGTGATGTGACAATTCAAAGGTTCTAGAATATTTTGACACATGTGAGTGATGTGACAAGTCAAAAGGTTCTAGAACTTGCATGGGAATAAGGAGAGTCTTAGAAGGATAAATGTGAATTAAAAATTCACATGGGGAAGAGAGAGGTCTTGGATGAGTAAATGTGAATTAAAAATTCACATGGGGAAGACAAAAAGGAATTAAAAATTTCTTGGGGGATGGGGAGAGTTGACCAAGATGTTGATTGGATTAGCTAATCAGTGATTAGAAGATAATTAGTGGTTAAGGAAGATTAGAATCCAACTTGCAAAAGTTGGAGGATGTGACATATCCTAATAAAGGATTAGACATGTGCACATCTCTAATGATGAGATTAGGAGGTTGATTAGGATTAAGGAAAAGGATGTGACATGTGAGGAATTAAATAAATGTCATATTTATTTAATTCATTTGATGAAAAAGGGAGTAAAGGGTAAGGTATTTAATTGTTAACTAAATACCTTAGGGGTTTAGAAGAGATTAAGGGGATTAATTAGATAATAGCAATATTACCTACTTAACTTGGGTAAGAGAATGTTTAGATGAAAAAGGGACAAACTTGGACAAATGTAATTGTCCAAATTTAGGTGTCTACATTTTTTCCCTCTTTGAGATGGTGTTACGAAGTACCATCATTTCAAAGAAGATTAAAAGATAAGACAAAGAAGAAAATGGTTAGATTGGAAAAGATGCCCCATTCATTCAAAGGAATGACTAGGAATAAAGATGATGGTGGTGAATATTAGGGATGAAGGATGCCCCCTCGAGAGGAGATGTGGGTTCAAGAGAACATGGATGTTCTCTCGAAATGCATGTGATGATGCAAAATAATGCATAAGAGAGGATGATAAGTGATAGGAGATGGATGAAGCACAAATTGATTTAAGGACAAATGTGATGTTGCCCCAGTCAAGCTACAAGCCAAAATGGGTTGATGATGGATGGAGTGTTGTCAATGAGGGAATGATATATCCTGAAAGGACATGAGGATAGGGAAAGATACATCTAGATGATGATGATGATGATGAAAGTGTTGTTGATGAGGGAAGGATATATCCCAAAAAAAAATGAGGATAGGGAAGGATACATCCCAATGAAAGGATTGTTGATGAGGGAAGGATACATCCCGAAAAAATAGCAAAGGATAGGGAAGGATACATCCTGAGGATGATGATGGTGGTGATGGTGATGATTTGATCAAGGCTTGTAACAAGGTTGGGAACAAGATCAAGGATGTGATTAGATTATTTGTACGAGATTGAATGGAGGAGGATTGGATTCATATGTGAGATGGATGAAAGGAATAAAAATGATGGGGAACAAGATGCTTAGAATAACCAATCTATATTATTCTAGGAAGATTGAAGAGATGATGATAAGAGAGTGGATGGATAGGGGAGGGAGATTGATGAAGGATAAATGGATGGGCAGATTTTTGATAGATGAGAGGATGGAATGGGAGATTAAATGCAATCCTAATGCAATTTTCCATTTTTGAAGCACTAATTTTTGCTATAGCATAAGACACAAGATGATAGGGTATGAAGAACCAAGGCCTATTCATGTCTAATGCATAAAACAAACACAACAGACAAGAAGGCTATCCCAACACCCCAAAGTCACGAAGACCTTGGTCGGGCCAGGCATTGGGATAACCACAAGCACAAAAATATGCCCCAATGTATCACAAGACCATAGGAGTCTTGGTGGGTACTATGCGGGACAACCAAGAAGACAATGACAAAGAAAAGATCAAGATACACCCCTATGTGTACCAGTCAAAGCACACCAGGATATGATGGATCAAGGTGACCATGACAAGTGATGATAGGGAGCTCAAATGATAAACAAAAGCCAAAAGCATCAAAAGATCACAATCAATTTCAAACATCCTTTGCCATAAGATCAAGGGAATGGATGGGGTTGATGAGGTCTGTTAGGAAGGATGCATCCTATTCAAACCAATAATGGATACTAAACGAAAAGATCGACATGATGTAGGATATTCGAAATTGATTGCATCTCACGATACAAGCGGATCTCATTTGTTAAGAACTAGCTGGATGAAGGCATACCTGACAACACAACAAAAGATATGAGACACAAGACACAAGACTAGCACACCGTAAAGATCTAGGGGCTCGAGGGCTGATCAAAGATTAGCCTTGTCTATTTGGAAGCGCAAAGCCCTCGTAGTTCAATAAAAGGCCGATGACTGACCATGGATAAAAGTGGAAAGAGGGAAATGGAGACCTCGATGGATGACAAAGACCGGATGGAAAAAATCCCTAGGGGTGGATCAAATGATCGACCTTTCCTACGTGCAAGCGCAGGGGCAACATAGTTTGACAAAATACCAAAGACAAATGATGGATAAGGGATGATGAGATGAACAAGATAAGTGGATAAGAAGATGAAACCAATACAATGAGAAATGATAGACATAGTGGATTGGATAGGATAATGGTGATCAAACGAAGCTCAGTGAAGGGATAATTATCCAAATCATCAGAATGAATTGGGAGGATGATGCGATGGAGAGATTAGTGATGAGAAATGATAGGAGATTGGAAAGATGGCAGAAAGAAGTGGGAGTGATGAGAGATGTGAAAGATGGCATTGAATTTCATGGGGAGTAAACTATAGCCAGATACCAATGGTAAGGGATTATGGGATGGGATGAGGATAGATATGAATGGATAATGATATAAGGAAGGGGGGATGAAAATGATTGTTATGATGGAGAGATAGGAAGATAAGGATGGGGAGATGGAAAAGGATTTTTTGGATTGGTAAGGAGATAAGGATAGGTAGGAAGATGATGATGGGGAGATGGAAGCGATTGCTTGGATTGGTAAGGAGATAAGAATAGGTAGGAAGACAAGGATGGGTAGATGACAGGGATGAGATGAGGGATGAATGATGTCTCCAAGGACTATATCACAAAGGAAGATAGATTCCCCCACTCCAGATATGTCATGTATGATGAGGCACGAGAGATGGAAGATAGAAGTATAAGTAAATAAAGGAGTGAAATGGATATAGGTAGGATGAATGTATAAGGAAGGGAGAGTGATGGTAGAATGACAGGTGGACAAGGAAGGTAGATGGATGTGGATAAGGATTGGGATAGAGTGTAAGTAAAGGGGGATGTATGCAAAGAGGTGTCCAAAGCATGTATATATGTTTTCCCCTATCAATATCAAGATCACAAGGAGGATGGAGGGATTGGGATAAATGGGATATGACAAGTAGGATGTGGAAGATATTTCGAATGGAGGAGATGGGTGAAGGAGATGCAGCTACCCCCAAGTGTGGAAAGAGATGGATGGGGATTTACACATGACGCCTGTTTGCTAGGTTTTCATCATGGTACTTATCCAAGGCACTTGTTTCCCAATTTTTCACCATTGCACAAATTATTTCTCTTTACCATTTTTTTTTCAATTTTTCTGATCTTTTTACATTTTTTATTTTTTTTGACCTTTTGTATTTTTAGGATTTTTTGGGTTTTTGACTAGCAAATGGATGGAGATGAATAAGGGTATTTAGAAGATACGTGATAAGGATATGGATGAAGGACTCAAGCATCAAGTTCCATATGAGGTATTAAGAGCCCATGTTTGAAGCGACTATTGGATGTTGGTACAACCTTATTAGGATAAATGGATTATGCAAGAGGATGAATAAAAGGAATTTGATGGGGGAGATATGTGGGATAATGGATGGGACATTGGAAAGTGTATGGATGGAATGATGGGGTAGGTGTGTGATGGGGTGATGAGTTCAAGACCAACATTGGCACATATGGTGGCATATGTGCAAGGATAGGAGGATTATTGGATGGAGAATGTGGGGATAATGGAGGGGGTGGGATAGTGAATTTTGGGACATAAGGACCCAAAAAAGATTTAGGAGATGAAAGGGTTGTATGGTTAGCTTTTGGATTAGAAACTTTGGATTTTATTATAGATATTGTGTGATTGAAAATATGTGCGTATTAAAATGAAATAAATACTATTCAAGCACACCAATGAAACTTTAAATCAAAGGAAAACTGATTAAACAAAATAAAGCAAACTCTCAATGCAGCAGCTCCTTTGAAGACGTCCCATTGTCCTCTATCTCCAGTATTTTTGCTAAAGCTCTCTGATTTGTATGCTAAGCTCCATAAAATGACTACTAAAGAACGAGATTTAAAAATAAATGCATACTATACTAAGAATACGAAATTTTCAAGATTGAGAATGGAGGAATGTTGGTTGCTCAATTCTGCAGCATAACAACGCAATGATGAAGAATGATGGAGATGGATTAAAAGATTGAGGAATGATTTTGGAAGAATGCGGATGTCTGAAGAAGATCCGATGCAAATGGCTTGTGAAATGATTGATTTATAGATTTTCCGAAGGCAAAAGCTTAGTTGGCAATGATCAACGGTTGAGATTCAATCTGGTAAGATGAACGGTATAGGATTTTCGAAAGTCAAGAGGGAGATAGAAGGTTTCCTCTTTTTCATTTTTTTCCGTTTAGAACTAAAGGAAAGTTGTCGTTTTGAAGAATGAGTTAAAATGAAATTCATAATTAAATAAATAAACTTACTTAATTATATGAGAAGATGAATTTAGAAACTTGCATAATTAAATAAGTAGTATTTAATTATGTGAGAGAGGCAAATTTAGAAGGCATTAAATATTTAAAAATATTTAATTATTTTTGGAGTGAAAAAGACATTAAATTAAATATTTAATATATTTAATTTAACTACGAGATGAAAGGGGGGAATATTCCATTTTGAATATAAATATTCAAAACTTTAGAATGATATGATAATTAATATAAATAAATAATTAAATTTATTTAATTTAATTAAGAGGAAAAATGGAGGATGATACTTAATTAAATAATTATTTATTTAATTAAGATAGAAGAATTATAAAAATGAACAATATAAATAAATAATTAAATTTATTTATATGTAGACGATTTTAGGAGATTAATTAAATACTTGTATTTAATTAATTACCAAACTTATTATAATGTGACCATTTTTAGGTGCATACAGATATTTCATTTGAAGGTATTACATCTTTTTTCTTTGGGATCCACATGGTTTTGATGGGCCTTTGTGGCCTGTGGGTTTGATTTGGATTTTGGATTTGATTTTCCTTCTCTTCAACATGTATTTTTCAGGGGACATGAGGAGCTTTAGATTCATGTAGATGTTTAGATTTATTCTTTTTTGCTTTAGCATCCAAAGTGCTTTTAGTAGCAATGGGATGGGTGTGGGGAGATGGATGATGCAAAGCGATGGAGATAGGATTATGGGGATTATCTGTAGATGGAGGATGTGTAGGTATGTGACATGGATAGGTGTTGGATGGATGAAAGGATGAATAAGATGAGATGGAGGAGGTTATTTTGGGATATAAGGGCCCAAAATAGACATAGTACCTAGAGTATGTGTGATGGTGGGTGGAGGGTCATAAGGACCCAAAATGGATGGAGAAGATGGAGGATGGGAGATGGTGGATGGAGGGATGTAAGGACCCAAAATGGATGGAGCAGATGAAGGAGGAATGTGGATGGTTTTTTTGACGAAATACAATGGAGTGATGGCAACAAATGATTTGGTGGAGCGATGGGAAGAGCCTATATTTCTTTTGGAATAGGCTTGTTGAGGACATCTAGATGTTGTACCAACATCTTTAGATTGTGAGTATTGAGAAATATGTCAAAGACCTTGCATATAGATTTGTTCTTTGACTTGGATGGGCTCTAAAATACCATTCTCATGAAGGCCTAGACCTTTTCATTGATAGTTCATGTTCTTAAGAATTTGATCCATGACAAGATTTTTGTTATTCTAGAAGAACGATGCAAGTCCATTATTAGGTGGAGGATGATGGGTGGTATATATGCTTTATTTTTCTTCTACAATGAGACCACCATGGAAGAATGTGAGAGTACCAAGGGGATATAAAAGCGGTGAGGGAATAGTAGGTTTAGGCAATGATGGAGGATCATCAGATGGAGATGAGGAGGTAGCAACATCTAGATGGGTGGTATCAGGAGAGGGATTAGGTGATATGATAGGATCTGGATTTGTGGCAGTAGGCGATAAGGGATAATGCAATGGAGTGACCGGATCTTGAGTATAAAGGGGATCATGGGATGGAATGTATGGGGGACTGTGATCTTGAGATGGACTAGATGGGATGATATGATCTTTATGTGGAGAAGGGGATATGTTGGTATGCTTTGGATTAGGCTCTTGGCATGAATCATCTTTTGTGGGTGGCATGATGATGGAGTGATGGAGTCTTGGAGGGAATCTTCAAGTGGGGAAGATGGAAGGATAGAGGATTCAAGGCATTCATGGGAATGGATTTTAGTGATAATAGGAGTGGGAGAAGTGGATGGAGTTTGTGTTTCTTTGATGGGTTTGACGACTCTCAGAGTAGGAGACGGGGGCTCAATGGATTTGATGGATTTGATGGTTTCAATGGTTTGAGTGGTACTAGGGGTGGTAACTACAATGATAGGTGTTGGATGGAGAAGGGTCTCATCACTAGTGATCATGGATGATGGGTTTGGATGACATGGTTCCATGGCATCATGACGTGGAGTTGGAGACATCTTCTTTGTCATAAGTCCTTGGAGAACTTTTGGAGTGAGAAACTTGTATACTCTAGGCTGAGATGGCATGATAGGAATAGATGAAGGATTAGGGATTGGTGGAGGACTACAGCTAGGGTTAGATGGAGGAATGGGATTGGATATAGGACTGGGAGTAGATGGAGGGTTAGGATTATATGGAGGGTTAAGGTAGGGATATTGGAATGGTGAATTAAGATAGGAGGACATAGACGGTGGATTAGGACAAGAAGATACGGCTAGTGGATTGTAGTAAGGGTAATGGGATGGAATATTAGGATAAGAAGACATGGATGTTGGATTAGGATAGATTGATGGGGATGTACAATTATGGTAAAAAGGTGTCAATGTAGGATTAGGATAGGGGGACATGGATGGGGGATTGTAATAAGAGTATTGGGATGGCACATTAGGATAAGAAGATGTGGGTGTCGAATAAGAGGATGATGTAGATGAAGGACATGATGAACATGTGGATGGGGAAGATATTGGATATCCCTTGTCAAAGGTAGCACATGAAGTGTGATTAGGCATGGATGAATACATAACGGGATAACTTGAAGGGATGATTGGATTGTGGAAAGAAGGTAGAGAAAGCTTACTAGCAATGATAGCGTCAAGGGGATCTATGTCATATACCTTTTGATCAACAAGACTTTAGTTATCATCATCAACATAATTAGGGTTTCCCTTGATTACTATTGATGGAGGATAAGGATTCATGATGATGAAAGGATAAATAGGATGGATCAAATATTTTAGATGAAAACGGACTAAAGCTAAAATCAGGATTTAGGTCAAGCTCAAATCGGGATAGGATTAAAGCTCAAATTAGGATGATTGGATGATGCAATGGGATTAATTTTGATGATTGGATTTGATTACCAAAGGATGATCTTGACACTGAATCTACTTCAAGATGAAAGTAGATTGATTGGGTTGAAGGTGATTGGATTAGATTGGATAAGATTGATCGATGATACGATTGATAAGATCAAATAATGGATCAAATAGGATAATAGAAGGGATTCAAAACCAAGTTTAGAGATTACACTAGGTGACTTAGGATATTGATTGATCAGATTAAAGGATAAATGGATGATTGCGGCACTGAATCCACCTTGAGATTGAAAGTGGATTGATTGGGCCAATGATGATGATTAACTTAGGATGGATGAAAATCCTAAGTAGATTTTGATGATGACAATCAGATTCAAACACCTATGTCAAATCAGATAATAACCTGTAAAATAAACTTTAGGGGATTCAGATCAAGAAAACGATGAGGGATATGTAACCTAGAGATGCTTCTGGATGATGTACCTATATGATTTGGATGATGAATGAATGTAGATGGACCAAAGCTCAGATTTGGATTGGATCAAAGGACATGATAGGATTGATTCTAAACCAAGTTTAGGGGTTTTAACTAGAGGACATAAGATGCTGACAATCAGATTTTTCCAGATTTGGCAGTTTTTAAAAATTGCCAAATTTTGCCATTATAGGAAATTTCACAGGCATGCCTTTGAAAGTCCAATTTTTTGCCAAAAAATTCCTAAAGATAAGATAGGATGCCTTTCCAACTGACATCCCAAATTTGAGACATGCATTATGAGTTATTAACGAAAATGATTTTTTAAAAACTGAAAGAAAAAAACACTAAATTGTGATTTTGATGGTCAAGATGAAAGTTTGAGGTCCCGAAAATGTGCCGAAACGGTGGCCAACCGAATAAGGGTCTATTGGGAATCCACATGCCACCTCATAATGCAACCACCTATAAAATTGCAGCCCAATCAGACACTCGAGTCAAAAGTTATGGCCTCCAGAAGTTTCTACATAAAAATCAAAGCCCTTAAAACGAAGTCTAAGTGATTGGGATGGATGATTTGATGATGGATATGGACTCTAATGATATTGTAATATGCACCTATGTGATTTTTTTGATGAAATGATGACTTTAAAAAAGTGTTGATGGATGCTCAGAACGAGGAAACGACCACTAGGAACAGGAAAACTTATGCTCAAAATAGGGGAATGGAAGCTCAAAATGATAGGATGAAGACTTGGATTGAGGAGACGAATGCTCAGAGTAGGGAATGGATGTCCAGAACAAGGGAAAAAATGCTCAGAATGAGAAAAAGGATAATCAGAACGAGGGAATGGATGGTCAAAACAGGCGAACGGATGGTCAAAATGACTGAACAAAAGATGGAATTAGCTATTTGAGGGGCAGGTTCGCCCAATTTAGGGAAAGTTTGCCCAATGGTAAGGGCAGGTTCACCTATTTTGGAGGGAAGGTTCACCTACCTTGGAGAGAAGGTTCACCTATTATGGAGGGAAGGTTCACCTATTGGTTGGGCAAGGTCGCCTATCTGCCTTCAGAGCCTTGGAATGGGTAAATGAACTCTTAGAATGGGAGACTGATTCTCGGGATGAGGAGACTAAAGCTCGAAATGAATGAAAAATTACTCAAAATGAGTAAAAATATGATCGGAATGGATGAACGACTACTCAAAATGAGTAAACAAATGATAAGAATGAATGAACGATTGCTCGAAATGAGTAAACGATTTCTTGGAACAAGGAAGCAAACACTCATAATGGGAGATTGACTCTTGGGATGAGGAGACTAAAGCTCAGAATGGATGAATGATTACTCAGAACAAGGAGATGGATGCTCAAAATGGGTGAATGACTACTCAGAACTAGTAAACAATTGCTCGAAATGGATGAATGACTCTCGAAACAAGGAGATGGAGGTTCAGAATGGATGAAAGAATGGTTAGAATGAGGGAATGACTCTAAGAATGAGGAGACAAATACTCAGAATGAGTAAACAGATGATCAAAATGGGGGGAACAAAGGCTTAGAATGGTCAAATGGCTGTTCGAAATGACTAAATGTGGGGTGAAAATAGTTGTTTGGAGGGCAGGTTCACCCAAGTTGGGGCAGGTTCACTCAAGTTGGGGTAGGTTCACCTAACTTAAGGGTAGGTTTTCCCAATGATAAGGGTAGGTTCACCCAAGGATAGACCAAGTTCGCCTGTTTAGTGAAATATAGGCAGAAACGGATGCTCAGATCAAGAAAATAGGCGCTCAAAATGAGGGGTTGATTGCTTTGAATGAGGGGATGATTACTCAATATGATGAAAGGATGTTCAAAATGGGGATACAACTACTTAGAATAGGCAAACACATACTCAGACTGCACAGACGGGTACTAAAAACGTGCAAACGAGTGCTCGAAATGGCTAAACGAATAATAAAAAAGGTTGTTTGGAAGGCGGGTTTTCCCAACTTAAGGGTAGGTTCACCCAAGGATAAGGGCAGGTTTGCTTATTTAGTTGAAAGATTGACAATTTGGACAAAAATAAGCTACAAAATGACTAAGATAGAGGGAAAGTTCACCCTTATTGAGGGAAATTTCACCCAAGTTGAGGGAAAGGTGGCTTCTATCAGCTAACTTAGACTCAATTTGGATGAAAATGGCTAAGGAAAAGGACCAAAAACACTACAAACAGTAAGCAAATGGAAAGAAACACACTGGTTTTGCACAAAGAAGATAGTACAGACAACATAATCATGATATTAGTGATGAGGGGTATGGCCAACACAGTCCTTAATCTAGGATTAACAAGGTATCTAGGGAGTCCTCGATACACTCTCGATATGTGAGGCACAATCGTCAACACCAGCTTGTCACAGGCATCAGTCAGGAACCCCAGTGAGATACTAAAGGGCTCGGACCAACTCTTCACGTCTATCTAGGTATCACCCTAGCTTCAAAACTCCACCAAACACGATGTGACTGGATTGGGGTATAGCTTTGGCTCTCCCCCCTTTGTATACCATACTGGTATGTGTGGTTGGGATCATCCCTTGGGGTGATGAAATCCCCAAGCAGGTCCCGCTAGAAAGAGACCACTAATCATTTTTGGCTACTCCCCAAGCTCACACGAAGTGCAAGGGGAAAGCATGAATGAAGTAGTGCCCCCTTGGGTGACACAATGGACTTACAGAAACGACAAGCAATAAGTTGTCTCCCCCTAATTAGATCTATGTTCCTAGATTAATGAACAAAAATGATAAAGAAAGCTAGACAAATAGTGTGGGGATCGACTGTCCTGGAAGAAAGCGTTAGTTGTTTTGATTTTCATTCTTCGAAAAGGATGAAACAATCTACACAGATGTTAGAAAAACTAATACAAATTCCAATAGGATGGGTTAGGGGGTCAGTAATAATAAAAAACAACCCAAAATAGAGTCTGAAAATGAAATTTACACACTGTTTTTACCTTGCAAAAGCCTTTGTTCAGGGCAGGTTTTCCCCTTTGTAAGGGAAAGTTCACCCCTTTGTAAGGGAGGGTTCGCCCCTCTATAAGGGCAGGTTCATCCCTCTACGAAAAACTGTTAGAAAACAAACAAAAAATTGAACTTTGACTGTCATTTTACCTCTGTCAAGGGTAGGTTTGCCCCTCTGTAAGGGTACTAGGTTTGCCCCTCTATAGAAAATAGTTAGAAAATAGACAAAAAATTGAACTTTAACTACTATTTTACCTCTATCAAGGGTAGGTTCGCCCCTCTATAAGGGCAGGTTCACCCCTCTATAGAAAACAATTATAAATAGACAAAAAACTAAACTTTGATTGTTGTTTTATCTTTGTCAAGGGAAGGTTCACCCCTCTGTAAGAGAAATTTTACCCCTCTATAGAAAACAGTTAGAAAATAGAGGTTTTGAAGCTCATAAGGGTGACTCTATAGGGCAGGTTCACCTCTATGCAAGTTGGATTCATCTCTTTATGGGCAGGTTCACCTCTATGCAGGTCGGATTCATCTGTTTATGGGTAGGTTCACCTCTCTATGACCCTACCCTGCAAAATGTCAAAAAAAAAAAACATAAAAGCAGGGGACCCGTTTATGTGTCCCACCAGGCATGCCAAAAATGTGAACCAGTGATCTTAACCTACTCTAAAAGATGTAAAACAAGGCACCAAAAGAAAGGAAAAGAACACTAACACCTCATGATTAGCCTAGTTGAGTTCAAATCAAAATAAAGATAGAAAGAAGTACATTTTACCTTTTTTCGAATTGATTTTTGGTTGGCCCTTGATAGTTGATTTTTTGTATGCTCCTTCAATGGAAAGATGGATGAAAGTGGATTCAAAATGTTGAGGATTTGATAAGGATTCAAATGAAGGATGTGGGTAGTTGAATGGATGGATACAAGTGCAAAGGATGAAGTTTGAATGTGAGCAACAATGGAGGTCTCAAGAATGCAAGTGTTGGAGAGCTTGAGATGAGAGATGAAGTTGTGAATGAATGTGTTGAATGAGAATGTGTTACTTTTGAATGAAATAAAACCTTTCATTTTATGGAGACAAACCCTAGAAAGATGGACGATTGAGATCTTGCCACTATGGGCAAGATGTAGGGTTGTGGTGAGTTGAGGACTCACAAACCCTCACATCTTTCCATGTGGCAAATGATGTGTCACAAGGACACATGAGGTGGAAGATGACATGTGATGGGAAGGTACCTAAAATTACCTTGGAATAAGGATGATGTGACCTCCCAATGATCACATGGGGAAGAGGAGAATCTTGGATAAATAAAAATGAATTTAAAATTCACATGATTGGGGATATCTTAAGGATGAGACAAGGTTTTCAAAAAGGTAGGTGAGAAGTACCCTAAATAAAACAAGGTCCTTAAAAAGGTAAGTACTTACCCACATATGAGTGATGTGACAATCAAAGGTTCTAGAAGATTTTGACACATGTGAGTGATGTGACAAGTCAAAAGGTTCTAGAACTTGCATGGGAATAAGGAGAGTCTTAGAAGGATAAATGTGAATTAAAAATTCACATGGGGAAGAGAGGGGTCTTGGATGAATAAATGTGAATTAAAAATTCACATGGGGAAGACAAAAAGGAATTAAAAATTCCTTGGGGGATGGGGAGAATTGACCAAGATGTTGATTGCATTAGCTAATCAGTGATTAGAAGATAATTAGTGGTTAAGGAAGATTAGAAGCCAACTTGAAAAATTTGGAGGATGTGACACATCCTAATCAAGGATTAGACATGTGCACATCTCTAATGATGAGATTAGGAGGTTGATTAGGATTAAGGAAAAGGATGTGACATGTGAGGAATTAAATAAATGTCATATTAATTTAACTCATTTGATGAAAAAGGGAGTAAAGGGTAAGCTATTTAATTGTTAACTAAATACCTTAGGGGTTTAGAAGAGATTAAGGGGATTAATAAGATAATAGCAATATTACCTAATTAGCACGAATAAAAGGATGTTTACATGAAAAGGGGAAAACTTGGACAAATGTAATTGTCCAAATTTAGGTTTTTACAATAAGATTCTTAGAATAACAAATGTAAACACTTAAGATGAAAATAAAATGATGAGAAGATTCTTACAATAACAAATCTAAAGACAAGATGAAAATGCAATGATGAGATGAGTTGGATGGAGATGAAGACCAGGTCAACATCTTATTACATTGAGTGTAGGGACATATAGAAGAGATAGAGAATGAATATGCACATACAATCTATTATTAGTAAGCAGAAAAATTATGCAGATGGCAAATAAGGGATGGGATGGAATTAGGTGTATTTGGAATGCAATAATTGAACTATAATGTAGAGATAATTTAATTTGATAATGCATGCAATACTATACACTAGGGTATGAGGAACCAAGGTGACTATGTATCACATACATAGGACTTGCACAACGAACACACAAGTTGAGGGTATAGCATTTTAGGATTGAGTGTATGGGGGATCGAAGGTTCATCCTATGCGCTTTAGGGCCTAGGTTTGAGAGATATGATTTAGGGTTGATGGTATATGATATAGGGTTTAGGGTTGACTGTAAATGGTTGAGGGTTTATTACATAGGCCTTAGGGCCCAAGGTTGAGGGATAAGGTTTAGGGTCAAGAGGGTATATGGTATAGGGTTGAGGGTTAAGGGTTTATCCTATAAGCTTTAGGGCCTATGGTTGAGGGTATAGGGTATAGGGTTTAGGGTTTAGGGTTTAGGGTATAGGGTTGAATATATGGTTAAGGGTTTAACCTATTGGCTTTAGTTCCTAGGGTTGAGGAATAAGGTTTAAGGAACTAACAATATAGAGTATAGGGTTTTGGGCTATTGGTATAGAGTTTAGGATTAATCCTAACATCTCCCCCTCTCTACTCTCCCCCCTATGTCTATTATTCTCCACTTCATTGTTAACCATTCAAATTTGCACCCCTTTCCAAGTTGTGGAAACTCAACAAATTTGGAGCAACACGGGACTACTTCAATTCGTGGGTATCCTATTGTGAAAGTAGACCTCCAGATTATGGGTTGGCTCCCCTTTTAGTGTCACCTAAATTACTCCTTTCTAGGAAAAGGGGAGAAAGAAACATGAAAAGGAAAAAAACTAAACCCCTATGGTGATGATCCTAATTTGATTTCTCAGACCTATACAGCTACTTTAACACACAATTTCATCAAAAGCTCAACTTAACATATCAATTCATAAGTGTTTTGTAAGGAGGCTTGGTTCACTTGTCACTTTGAAGGGAAAAAGTTTCCACAACTAAAATAACTATTGAACTAGTGCACAACTTACAACCTACAAAACATACATTTTCCCTATCTAAAGGTGCTAAAAAGAGAAAAACATTTAAGGAATTATCAAAATTCACAAGAACATTCATCAATCAAACACTACAAACTATTAAACAGTTGCTAAGAAGGTAAAACACTGAATTTCATTGATAAAAATGGTGTTACATACTACTGTGCATGTCTGATACTGAGTCACAATGTTGTCTCTTGTTGAAAGAGCTCCAAAATAAGCTACAATGCATGCTGGAAAAGAAAAGAACTCCCCTGCACAATGCATAGTATGAAGTTACTTAAGCCATTTTTGAAACCTAGCCCACACAAGTCCATCTAGAACCTTCTGGTTGGATGCAGCAGAAAAGCCAAAAAAGAAGCTTCTAAAACCTCCCCAAAATGCAGAAAAGTCACCCAATACCCAAGTCACAAATAAAGCATGACAAAACTGCCTCTAAATGGTTACCATTCCCTCCAAAATAGTCAAAGATATACCACACAGCAATCCCACATGTTTGTCAATATTCCAAATTATCCACATGCCTCCAAGTTGTTTTGACTCACACCTTTAGTGTGTCTACAAAGCATAGGACTCAACTAAACCTCCTTTGACTAGAAATTAAAAGCACATGATTTTTCATTTTGCATTTAAAATAACATTTAATTAAATGGCTTATAATTACACCATTTAACTAAATGTTTTACATTTGCAAGTAAATGCAAAAATAAAAAGGGATACCCTGACTTACTCTTTGAAAACTCATGATTTATCTTGCATTATATATATTATTCAATAAGTTATTTAAAATTCATCACTTAATAATGCATTTTTACATTTCAAATTGATGCAAAATAAAGCATAAGACAAATGTGCCTTGGACAAAAGCAAAAAATACATAAGTCACTTTTCACTTTCCTAGACACTAGCATAGGAGGATAGAATGCGAAGGTATTAGATTTAATGAAAATGTTAAAATAAAAGGAAAAAATCCTTGGGCTTTAATTAGCCAAAATTAGGGTAAAAACCCTAAACACCAAAGCTAACCAAAACTTGTTTTGCATTTGCAAAGTTCTAGAGACTTCCTCCCGCCAACAACAGGTTTCCTCTATGCACTTTTTGATCTCCACCACCACCATGGTGGATTATGAGCAATATTTTTGAAGATTTATAATTGGAAAAACAAGGCAAGTATTATTTTTGACATAAATCTGGTTTTTCTCCATTCTAAAAGCTACTTAAGTTGTCAAGGTTGCTACCATATACATTTTCCTTTAATATTTCTATATTCTCCTTGCAACGGTTGACTCCACTTAGAACATTTTGATAGGGTAATATATTTTGCATTCTAGGTTTTGTTCTTTTATTTCCTCCATAGCATACTTCTACTCTATGAACAAGATATCCTTCTTATTTTTTGAAGAAATGATGAAATGGCTTGATTAGAAAACTTTATTCTTGTCCTTCAATGCATTTCCAATTTTTTTGCTTGCAATGTTTTAAAACTTCTGAAAAAACAATACTTCACATCCTTCATTTTTTAGATAAAATTTTTCATTTAGTGTTCTTGGGCTTTCATAAAACAAATCATGGCATTGGGTCATTAAGAAACCCTAGCTCCAATTTCTAAAACCAATGTCCTTGAGCTCCACCAAGAATCTGCTCTATTAATTTTAAAACCATGACTATGAGGAAGTCATGCAAGACTATAATATGAATGATCTCATTCAACTGTTCCACAAGAAAATACTACCATGTGAAGAAAAAAAATGGTATGCCAAAAGATTCAATGGCATTGCCTAGTACAAGCATATCTCATAGACCCAACATATCTTTCCATTCATTCATGGTTGTGGCTCGTGTTGATGGTGTTTTCTGCACAGCAGCAACTTAGACATAATATAGTATCCTATCTCTCTTGAAAGGTAAATCTCTATCAGCAAGCCTGAAGAGATAACCCCAAGGTCTCTAATGTCAGGTCTTGACAAATGCAGTGAAGCAACTCAGTGATAATGTGAAAATGTTGGCAATCACAAGGGTCCTTACAAAACAAATACTGGAAGCTTCAAAATCATTAGATCTTGCAATATGTTGATGCTTTTGTAATCCTAAGCTAACTCAAATTCAAAAGAAATAGCAAAAGATAAAAGGTTGAAATAGATTTCTAAAACTAAAATCTAAGACCAATTGTGTAAATAATCAAACATTCAAAGTGGACCAATCCTTCCAAAACCAATTCCTGCTAAACCCAGATTAAACCTACGATCTTATAGAAATAGTGCAATCTTCTAAGGAATCAATATTTTAAGATCATGGAGCATTCACACAAATCAACCTTATTTTATAATTGAAATGAATAAATACCCATGATTGAACTCAACACAAAAGATATAGGCCCAGGCTAACTTTACACAGCAACCTGCAATTAGCAAGCAACTAAAAGTATGGACCAAGGATTACTCAAACACTTCAAATATTGAATCATCAACATAGTTACATCAAATCTAAACCTAAAATCTAACATGCAACAATAGTTTCAAAGCAATTTTAAAGATCTGGAAAACCAAAACTATGCAGAAGTGAATAACATAGGAAAGAACACCAAAGCACAATGTCTTTACTTGTATTGAATTCACCCAAATTTGCAACAATTCATGTATCCACAATATAACATCACTTGCTCTCAAAAAATTCTAACTCTTTCTCATTTGTAATAGTGTCAACTATGTCTAACCCTTACAAATGAAGCTAATGCCCAATTTATAGAGAAATCACTTTAGGTTGGCCTAGAATTAGGGTTACAAAATAAAGTTGGCCAGATAGGTTGGCCTAGAGAGTTTTAATAAAATAAAATTACATTTCAAATTTTCAAATAAGTTTTAGGCCTACCTAGATCCTTCTAGAACTATTTGCTTCTTGGCACAAGATTCTAGGTCACCCCTTCTAGCTGTAAAGTCATGTGACTGGCACTTTTACCTAGGCTGCTCCAAGCTGGATGTTTTCTCCTTCCTTATTAGCTGTCAACCTGTTGGAGAGTTTTTTGAATTTTTCTAATATTTCTTTCATATCAGCTAGATCTGGAGTTGGAATAAATTTTATTCTTAACTTGTGATTTTTTAACTCATGAACACATTTGGGCATCATTTTATTCCATTCAACTTGTAATTCATGATATTTGTCTAGCTTAGAAATATAGATAGTTGCATCCTCCAAATGATCTTTGGCAATGGGAGCACTATCAAATGAATCATAAATTTCATGCCACCATTCCTACAATTGATTAATGTTCATATTCTTCTACCCAAATTTTCTCCTCCCAGTCAAAATTTCTCGAAACATGATACATTTATCATATATTTCTTTCATTTTTCCCTATATCTTCATTATCTTCTTCAGTGCCTTGGAGAGAAGTTCCTTTCTGTAGTTCCACACTTCCAACCACTCCATCACTTTGTTGATATCATCAGAAGTAAAGATGTTCATTTGAGCCAATTCTTCTCTAGGCACCTATAAATTCTTCTTCAACTCCTCAACAATTGATTCATCAGCCTTGTTATAGTCAACAACAAATTGAGAAGTGTCTTCTAAGAATTTAGCAGCTTTGGCATGGATGTTAAAGATTTGTTCAATAGACTCATCTCCTCTATCGCTGACATCATGGAGCCATTCTTGAGTGCTATGAACTAAAGACTTCAACCTTTCAATCTTTGAGATAGCTTCCTTTGGCAATAATCCCTCTAGAATTGAAGAGCCCTCATTGCTAGTTGTTTGCAAAGGTTTCATCAAGTGTTGAGCATATTTATACATATCATTAAGTTGCCTCCACAACCTCTCCTTCTCCTCAGTTTCCTTATCCAACCTTCTCAAGATAGCCTGGGATGATTCCTGGAACTCTTCTTTCTCTTGTTCCTTAGTAGATGGAACCCGATTAATTATTTGTACCTTGTAATATGAGGGCCTTCATCTTTGTACTTATTCTCTATAGGAACAACTACATGGACAGCCCTATTATTAAATTCATCCCTTGAGAACTTAGAAATAGTTCTGGCTCTTTTCCTTTGTTTGGGTTGTCCCCATTGTTCTAAAAACTTATCCCAGCTAGGATTTTCTTCTTGAACTACAATTGGCTTTTTGTTAAGCCTCTTTTCTAGCCAATCTAAAACAACAGGTTGCTCTATCTCTATATCAGTGGAGGGAGCCTCTTGTTTAGTACTATCCTGAGTTGGACATCACCGATTTCTTCTACATTGTTTTTTGCTTCTTGTTGATCTCCTTGGTCATTTACCAATTCATTTTGTGGAGACTTGGATGGCATCTCTTGAGTTACCTTAGATTTGATATTCTTACTTTGATCTCGAGAGGTTGATTTCCCAATTCCCTCCATGAACCTTTTGCATTCCTCACTTCTTGGAGTAGAGATCTCTTCATCTTCAGACTCATGTTGCCCAGGGTCATTTGATATATTACCTTCCTTATTAATTACTTCCCCTGGGATTAGTGTATTGTGAGGAGGAGAAGGAGGAGGAGAATTATTTCCTATAGATTCTCTCTTTGTACTATCACCTATAGGTGCCTCTCAAATCTACACCTCCTTTTCAATAGTCTTTACTTCTGTTATTGGGGATGTCTTGTGCTTAGGAGAATTACTCCTAACATAAACCGGAGGTTTCTCCCCTAAGCTTTCTACATCCACAACCTTGGATGAAGTGGGGGATATAAGTGGTAGTGTTGTTCTTTCTATCCTTGGCTGCATTTTGGCCTTCTATGACTAATTTCCTCTTCTTGTCTGGCTGTGAAGCTTCTCCTTCTCCAATTGTAGTACCATCCTTACGAGCCTTCTTTTTTTTAGGAGACTAATTCTCAACATGCTTGGCCTATGTTTGAATCTTGGTTTTCCTCTTTAGTGTAATAGGTATATCTTCCTCTTTACCATCTGTATCATGAGACCCAATGATGTCACCTTTATCAACTTCTATTTCCTCTTCAGATTGGGATTATGGATCTCCCATTAGGTCATAGGTAAACTTGGTACCTTCTACCTCCAGTTCTAGCACTTTATGTTTGACCCAAAGCCTTGAATATTTCTTCAATGGTTTTGTCACTTATTCCAAGTTTGTCACTTCTTCTATTGACCAGTTTACTAGAGGTAGAGGTTTGTTCTTATAAGGCTCATAATCATGGTGTTGAATTAAATCTGCCTCGTCATCCTAAACTTGGTCTGGTACCTCTATTACCTTGTAGAGTCTCATCATGACAATTGTCCCAATAATCCTCAATGTGATCCTTGTGCTTGAATTCTTTGTTAGCTTGCTAAGCTTTTCCATAAGGATCAAAGCTATCTCTATTAGTGTGGGAATATAATTAAAATTGTGCCATCTCCTTCTCAGAATATTGAGCACTTTGGATGGAGGGACATGCCTCTAGGATTCCAATTCTCAATGGGAATTTTGTCCCTAACCCTTTCTTATGCAAGTCTTTATGTAAGATTGCCTCAAATTCTACCATTTTCTTTGTCAACTCCAATAGTATGAGCTTATTGGTCGGGTATCTTGGTAGTCTAAGAGGGACAGTAGGGGACCCTTGTATCCTGATATATGTGAATTTTTGAAATTGAATAAACCACTGCCCATATTGTTTGATCAGGTCCATTGCATCAGAAGAAATTCTAACATGGAGGGCATCTTGTAGCTTCCTAGGAATGTACATAAAGAATGCATCATTAGCTCTCCTATAGTTTGTTGTTTTGTACTGCAATTGTGGGTATATATCCCCTATCCTATCATTTCCCAAGGTTCCTTTGCAACTGAGACCTTTACACCTGGTTTTGCATGCTAACATATACACAAGGTAAGAGGTCATTGTGAACCTGTTAGTCTCCTACACACTCCTTAGTTGCACATCCAAGTTATTACTTATAATCCTAGCCCAATGGTAATTCTTTTCACCCATGATTTTTGTGATAGGATAAAACATCAAAGTGTGGAAAATGTGAGCCTCTTCTATCCCCATTACTCTGCCCAAGAGGGTTATGACATCATGGTACTCAATCTTGAAATCACTTCTATGTAGTTTCTTGAGAAACTTGGAATAATGTGGCTTGGGCTTCAATATCCATGAACTGTTCATTATATCCAAGGCTTTGTTGAGATCCTCATCATAGAATTTTATTGCCTCTCCAATATTTATCTCCTCAATGAGTTTGTGATGTGAGGCAATGTTAAACACTCCTACAATGGACTCCTCAATGAGATTGGCCATGACTCTACCTTTTGGTCCAACTATGATCCTCTTGTTAGAATCATATTGCCTTACACACTCCAAAACCAATTCAAGGCACAATTGAGTGGGTGGGAACCCTGCTGCTTGAGCTAGGCCAGTTTGGGTAAGGATTTGTGCTAGCTGAGTGGGTGCACTACCAGACATCCTTTTTGGAAGTCATCATAGTCCACATGCCCCATATTTGTATCTGCAATCTTGGCCCACATAGAAGAAATCCTAGATTATGGCCATATACCTTTGAAATCATACTTCATTTTTTTAACTCTCTTTTTCACCTCCTCTTGAACTGCAACAACTTTTGATTTGGAATTCTTGTCAAGGCTCAACTCTTCCTACATCTGTTAGAGAAACCATAATAACCCATATGCATATAATAACATAAATCATTAATACATGTCATTCCTTGAATCAGATTTATCAATATATGTTAAATGGAATTATTAAATACAAATCAAAATGACAATATAAGCCTAAATGGCAATGTAAAGTAAACCACTCACTCGCTAAAATATTTCCATTAAACCACCCAAAAAGCATACAAGTGAATCTCATATTCAAGAATGCAAATTGCTCAAAATTCAACAATGAATATCTCATAACCTCATTTGCAAGTTCACTTATTATCAAAATTTGGAATTTGATGTCATTGAAGAAACCTCAAAAATTCCACCCTAAGGCAGATTCTCCAGCCGAATTGAAGCTCGGGTAATCTGAGGGAGCTCATATTTTCTGGTGGCATGCCAAATGTGCACTCTTAACTCTTAATCAAAAGATTCCTAATGCATCTTCATGGGAGTGTCTGACATGATAAATCTCATGCATTATTGTCATCATTACCCTGAGATTAGGTTATGGACCATATGCATTAAAGTCCATCCTGTCACTTGCATCAGAGATTTGCAGGCTCAAGGGATTCAAAAAAATTGAGGGAGGTTGGATTCTTCAGGTAGATTAAGGCTCAGAAAATCTGAGCTACCTCAGAATTTATAATGGCGATACAAACTTGAAAATTTACTAAATATCGGGTTCCTCCTTGTCAAGACAAAGTTTCCATCCTTTTTTTTATGTTCTTGGTCTTGTGATTTCGAGGCTGGGAAGGATTCAGAAAATCCAAGGGAAGCCATATTTTTTTAGCAGATTAAGGCTCAACAAATCTGAGCTACCTCAGAATATCTGGGGGTTTTCTCAAGCTCAATACTTTGCTAAGTTTCAAACTTGTCGTGTGTTCAAAAAATGGATAATGATCATTCTACTTGGTGAAATTTGCGTTGAATCCTTATGATGATATAAATCAAACACTTCACAACACTCTTTTAGTATTATTCATTTCATTCATCAAATTCTCAACCTGAAACTAGGGAATTTCGAAGAACTAGGGTTTCTAATTGAATTTCAGAGCAAGGTGACACCCTATAATCTAAATGTCAGCATGAAAACACAATAAGAAAGGTGAATCCAGAAGATTTTAATGAACCCTAGTATCCCATTCCATTCAAGTCAAAGTTCTAACCAAAATCCTTTGAATGCATACCTAAAGAATGAAAAACACTAATTATTACACCAAAACAATCGAATCTGTTCCTTCAAAATTAATATACAACAACACATACTTTGTAATAAATCCTTCATTAGGCATAAGGTGGGTGAAATCATCATGAAATGAACTCAATCAGAGATAGAGAGGACACCCTGTGTTGAAACAATGCACGAGGAGAAAGAATCTGATGAAAGCTTTCAATAAATCCATAACCACAACCTTCACTCTAGGGTTTGGAAAATTGCAGGATGGGAGTAAGTTCTCTCAAGTTTGAATGCACACAATGCTAGAATGACAAAGAATGCATCATAAACTTCAATTAAATATCCCACTCATTTTGCATTGAAAACCCATCAATGTGCGCCATAAATGCTTGAGAAGATGTTCAAAAGGATCGGGAATACGAAGGCATCAAGGACTTAGGAAATCTGAGAGAGCTTAGAATTTTTTAGAGGATCATATTTTGGGTAATCCAAGGGAGCTTAGATTTTTCAAACTTCTCCCATAGTAAATTTTGGCCTCTAGTTGAAATTTTGAGTTAAAGAAGACTTCAAAGAGCTAGACTATGATCATGATGTTACACATAAAACACCTTGAGTTTAGATTAGTCATTTAATTTCTGGGTGAAGCAAAATCAAAACTAAGGAACCTATCCCTTAAGGGGAAAAGGTAAAAACCCTAAGTAAACAAACAAAGCCAACAAAAAGGGAGTCCCTTCTTTCAGCAGGGCATGTGTGCAAAAAATGCACAATAGCTCGGCCTCATTGCTTGCTAAAGCAACCCTCATACCTCATACATATCTACAAGCATTATCCAATCACACAATTATGCAGGAGGTGCATGTTCCAAATGTGGTAACAACACATCTACAACAGCTCATTTCAGGGGGAATAATAATTATCATGATGTAGCTTCAAACATCTCTTATGGTTGTTCTGAGTCAATATCAACCTATAATGCCCTGCCACATAACCTTAAAGAAAGACGCAAACATAACATAAGCATGGCAGTTTTTAAGTGTAATAATAATATGTAAAGTGAATTATACTTAACGCATACGTCCTCTAAGATACGCGAAAACACATTACATTTTAATCCCATAACACAAAAGTAAACTAGTCATAGCATATAAATTAAACTCATGATATAAATAACATACATTCAAAGTATTAAAATCATCACATAAGATTCAAAGTACATAAAAGAAACATCCATAGATTGCATACATTCCATATAATAGTTACAAAGCTCATTTCCAAAATGAGGTAGATTATACAATTATGTTACAATTATATAGATACAAGAATCCTCCTCGAATATAAATGAGGAGTAGTACAAATACATAAGAATCCAATGATACAAAAGAACATAAGCAAAAGAACATATCAACTGGAACATGCGAGCTCTCCAATCTAGAAGATCCCACTATCATGAACATGAAGTGGGAACCCAACGATGTAAGGTGCACATTCCACCCAACCAAGTGGTACCCAAAGGCCCACCCCTCGTGCTAGGAGATAGTAAAAGGGATCCCTAGGAAAAACCAACAACCTCTAGACATAGGAAAACTCAAGACTAAACTACAAAAGTACAAAAAATAACATAAAAGTTACATTGCTTCCAAAGTAAAAGAATCAAGTTTATCACTTTCACAAAACATACTGTTGTCATAGGAGGAGTTTCACACATAATTTTCTATGGGTTACCCTGGAATAACCTTCCTCGGCTACCGGACCCCCATCCTAGGCTACCCTAGCTGCCTCTACCGATCGTCGGACCCCCATAAAAACTATGCTTTTCATCTCACCTAAAGCCTAAAAAAGCACTTGAGCCATGAGAGAGACATTCATTATCTTTATTATTATGAGAGTTACCTTGGCGCCCGTTTGTGTGTTGGACCCCCATTGAGAACCACTCCCCTACTATCAACACAAGGATTAATCCACAACCAAGGGTAAACAAAGTGCACAAAAATCGATAACAAATATCAAGCATAATGCAATAGGCAACATAACCCGTTCGTAGTAACCGAGTGATCAAACTGAATCACACATCCCGTGCACTACCCAAGGTAAATCAAAGGAAAATCCAAACCACATTACAACTCCCTCATAAAGTAAACTCATCTAAAAGACTTACAACACAACTAACCCAAATTGCCCAAATGACGTGAATAAAAGAAAACACAACTTAAAAGCAATTAAGGCAAATAAATAAACTATCATTAGGATTTCCTAAATCCAATTTCATTTCAAGAACATAAAATAATATATTGCTCAAAATAATCTGACTTAATGCACTATAATTTACAAACAATAAGGAAATTAAATCTAATTGTTTAATTCCATTTCCCTATTTATATCAATATAAAATAAATTTCCCTTTTAAAATCATTTCATTCTAATAATAACTAATTTTTGCATTTGTATACACCTATTATATTCATTTTAAATATAAATATATATATATATATATATATATATATTAATTTACAATTTTCAAACAATACTAAACATAAAACCAGTTTGTTGCGACTTTCATAACTTTTATTTTTGGATCTAGGTTTCTCTGAAATTTTTACAAAAGGTGCACCACCAAGTCTTTTAAAACATATAAAAAAAATTAACCATACCCAATTCATAATTAGTGACTCTCTCTCTCTGCTGTTTTTTTTACAAGTTTTCCTACAAGAAGTTATTCACAAAACTTTTTCTATAGGAAAAAATTTACAAATTAACTAGAGGTTTCCAATTTCCCAGCCAAATAGATCTAATAGGAAGAAAAATAATATTCTACAAGATTAATAGGAAGATTTTTGAATCCATTCCTATAGAGACTTATAAATTTCTCTATTATTTTCCTCTAGGGTTTTCTATTGTTTTAAAACCAATTTCCTTACAGAAACTTTCAACAATTTTCTACACATAAGCTTTCAACAATTTCCTACAAAAGCTTCTAAAAATTCATGGCAATTTTCCAAACAACTTTTCAAATTTACGAAATAAAATTAAAGCTTCTATAAAATTAATCAATCCTCTTGTACAGACAATCTTTCAATTTTTACATAATTAAGCAAAGCTTCTACAAAAATTCATAAACTTCTTGCATTGGCAAATATTGCAAAATTAAAATAAAAATAATAAAGAACCTGTTTCTAGAAGCTTGAAGAAGAGCTTCTCCTACAAATTCCAATTTCCAAAGCTTCTACCAAAAATAACCACTTCCAAAAATATGCAAAACAATAACCAGAACCCTTCCAAAAGATGCAAAACAATAACTAGAGCCTAGAACTTCCCGATAATTATTTCCCCCAATTTTACAATAACTAATTTCTAAAAGTAACTTTTTTCCTCATTCCCGTGAAGTAACCTCTTTCCTTTTCCATTTAATGCCAATATTCTCTCTAAGAATTATTTTCCAACTACTGTGTTTAATAAATTTTCTAACACACATATCAAATTAAAATATCTTTCAACCAACTCAAATATTTCCATTCTGATATTTACAAGAAATTTATGCTATTTAATAATTCAAACTTCACAAATTAACATTATCTATTTTATGCAATTTATAATTCAATTTCACATAATAATTTCTAAATAAATTTAATCTAACTAAATTAATTACTTAATAAAATGAATTTAATCACAAGGATTAAATTACTTTATAGAATAATTAAATTAAATACAAAGCTTCTAACAATATTAGTTAAAATTAATTAAATAAACACTAAAATCATTAAAAGCACAAATTAACATTAACTTCACACAAAAAATACCTTGCAAATAAATAAATAAATGACAAGGAAAACATGGAAAACAAGATGACAAAGCATACCAACAAGGACTGATGACACACTATGACTAGGGTTGTGGCTTGACTAGGAAACCCCATTACTACCTCCCAATCAATTGTATCATAGGGCAATGGACACGCTCAAACCTATGAATCTAGGTGGAGTCGATGTCCTATACCTACAATCCTGTAATCAAACAAATGTTGTGAATGTATATAGATCATATCAAACACATCGTGAAGAGTAATCAAGGAATAGTAGGGCGCTTGCAAGCGAGTGATGCAATCTTGTCCCCTTCACCAATACAATGTCACATCAAGACTGGCAAAATTAAGTATCAATTAACTATAGATGAACATATATCAATATCAACTCAAATAAATAACTATGCTAACCAAAAAGCATGTCATAAACACTAATCATCCATAAGGTGTACCATCACATCACAATATGAAAACCATCATCCCTCTAATGTCAGCGATCAAATAAAAACATAGTATCAAGGTCTATCAAAGTAAAAACAAACTGTCTAAAAACATAAGAAAAATGGAGTGGTACTACACAACCAATTTTTCCATATGCATGTACTTGAGTAAATTATCAAATGCTTCGACCCTCAGATCATGCACCTCAAGTAGCATAAGATCCCCATTCTACAATTGATCTTTTCCTTCAAGAAAACTAGTAGTTCTTAAAAACTTGGCCTTGAAGTAGACTAACCTTGAAGCCAAAATCACTTGGTGGCTCTGGAAGTTTTTCCCTTCAACAATGAAACATACATCAACATGATCAGTCAAAAATAGTTCGTCAGTATCAAGCTTGCAATGCATTTCAAGCTCTTGAATCCACTTCTCTACCTGATTGCTATTTGAAATTTCACAATTATCTTGAAACCAAATTCCCACTACCATCCTCTAGCCACAAGTAGCTACATCTTGTCCAAACAACTACTTTAAGTCCCCATTTTCACTGGAAACTTCAATTTTTCCCCTAATATTCTTCACAGTCTTCGATATATTTTTCTGGTCAACCATGTCTGAAAAATTAATAATGCTAGTGCTTTGTCCTATATTTCTAAACTTTTCAAACCTCTTTGGGACTCCTCAAGTGACAGATGAAAAATTTGGTACATGACAGCTAGAAGCCTCTCTTGTTCAGGGAGAGAGGATCCCTATCAAAATGAATCTCTTTTGAGAATCATCAGCATCACTCAACAATTTATAGTTAGCATGTTTTTTATGCTTAAGTTCATTTTCAACAGCATTTTTCAGTCCCTCACATTTGCACACCTTACAAATTCTAACCAAATCTTCCACCTCATCCACAACAATATCAAGTCTTCATGGTGTATTGTCATAAAGTCACTGTCCACTGTGAGGGTTATTGTGCCCACTATCATCAGTGAAGTAAAAATAATAACCTCCAGGTCTGTGTCTGGGGCTTATGATTCTCCCTGTGCTTGACCTCTTTCATAAAGGTTATGATTCTAAGAGAGCACTACCACTCTCTTCCCTATGGTTTCAAAGACAATCTTGTATGGTTATGACTGCCCTTGCCTTGATATTTCATCCTAAAAATAGTGTCACTTACCCCATTCATGATTACTAGTCCTCTCAAGAACAAAAGTGAAAATGGAGCGTAAGCTAAAGGTAGTATCCACTAAATGGTTTTGATCATTACTTTTTGTCATAAAAAATTACTCTCTTTCACTCTTGCATTTGAGACTTGCACTTATAAAATGCTACTTTGCCCCTTAGACTTCCTAAAGCACTTATAAAACCACATAACATACATGATTTTCTTATGTTATCTCATTAAATTATATGTACCTTTGATAGTTGCATTTGTGATCCTTTTGATATGTAAGACATAATCACTTTCAAATATTGGTAGCATTTTTGTTACTTATGTGAAGCCTGCTTCCAAGTCTTAACACTCTTCACTATTATAACTCGGTACCTTTCATGATGCATAACACTAATTTCTAAAAAAACTTAAGTGGCATTTCCTTTGATCTACATTTTCTCCTATCAGTTGATTAGGTACTATTGGCATCCATGAAAAAACAAATGTGAGCATACCTTACTTCTCCATTCCTTTGAGTGTTTGAATGACTAGCAGCCATAGCATGACAGGTTATCTTTATGAAGCTCCTATGTACAATCATCTCTTGATACACCATGTTGTCCTATGTGCATACTTTGATTGCAGAGAGGCAGATCTCCCACTTCCCTCCTCATTTGTGGATGCTCACTAAGTCTTTCCAAATGCATTGTTGCTCTTGACTATTAGATTGTCATAAATGTTATGTTAGCTAGCTCCTTCCCTCGTGAAACAAGTGATCAAGCTACTCAAGTAAGACTATCCCTTAATCATGACTTCCATAGCAACTAATTTTCTCCTCCTCACTATCAGGTAAGGCTAAACCATGATTTTGATTGATGTCTTTTGTTCACTTTTCACAAATGATAGTGGACTATTTTAGCATGTTCCACACTATTAAGCACCCTTGATAGTGTGATCTAGAAAAAGTGTTCATCACCCTTGTACTATGCAACTCACTTGGGTGTGACTATTTTCCTCAACTTGATAAGGTGGTTGTCATTATTGAATTTCACATTGTATATTTGTATGATAGCCCTTTAAGGGTATTTCATAACTATCTTTCAATGGATGCATGTTTGAATCATAATGCATCTCTTCATTTCAAATACACAAATCATGAATGCTTTCATCTGCATCATTGTACTTTCCCTCTCATGCATTTCTCTTTGGGACAACATACTGTCATGATGGCTTTTCCTTGCATTCAATTGTTCACCTTGTGCTACTCCATGTAACTCATGATAGCTCCCAATATGACTTGATGGCTCTTGTGTCATGTATTGATGAATGCATAATTGAACTCGATGCATCTATAATTTGACTTTATGCATCTATTCTTTAGTGTGCATATTATCATAGAAATCATTTGTTTTTTGGGAAGAGACAAACTGCTTCATCTCCGAATGATTGTTGTCCTTGTTCTTTTTTCCTTCAAACCTTGTTCTTTGAAAATGATGACAATGAAATCCAAAACATATCATTATTAAAATGGACTTTGGGCCCACTTAAGAAGATTGAAAGACATATCTAGCAAAGTATTTCCCCCTTTTGTCATGATGGTAGCCTATTGTTTGATTCATTGTGAAAAGATGAAGAGTAACTTTCTTGATAGCTCACATTGTTTGTTGCATCTTTTGGATCTGATAATGAAATTTGATCAACTATTATGATTCCTTATTGATTTAATTTATCAAGAATATGTTTATCATTGATTTGAGAAAGTTTCTCAATTTCCTATCCCTCCTAAAAAACAAGAGGGAAGGATGTTGGGATCAACTGCCATGGGAGCCACATTTTACTCCACATGCTGTAATCAATTCAATAAAAATAGTAACAAGGATTTTTCTTATATCTGCACAAGGAGAAAACATGTTAGATAAACAAAGCATATGATAGGTGTGTTTGATTACTCTTTTTTTTCCTAGACACCTATGGTATGTTGTCTATTTTAATGCTTATGGACATCATATTATATGTTTATAGATGTTTTGCACATATTTTGATTAGTGACCTTTCATTGCTCTAAAAATACTCTTTTTTACAGATGTAGGGAACCTAGGAGCAACAAGAAGAGCATCAAACAGAAGTAGGACAAGAAGGGAAGATTGAATACAATGTAGGACAAGGCAAACATGATTCATCGTTTCAGGAAATGATGGGTCCCTCTTCATTTTATGTGCATTTCTTTTTCCATATCTATAAATGTATAGTCTTTTCTTTATATGCATTAGAATAGTCAGTCCCTTGGCTTGTGAGGGGCATTATACACTTATGATCATCAATAAAGATTTCATTTGCAATAAATGTAAACTCTCTTTCTTATTGTATGCAATGGCACAACTGTAATAATGCAATCTTTTGATAATCTCTTTTATGCACATAGATGAAACTTAGTAGGAAGTGATATGTATATTTTAATGTTAAAATGAAAACACACTCATAAGTCTACCTAATTTAGTGGGAAGAAAAATTAGGTAACATTTTTTGTGACAACAGCTATATGTTTTCCTGTTAAACATCTTGACCAGTTGCCTAAGGCCTATCTATTGGGCACTAAGTCACCTAAAAAGGTGACACAATGTGGGAAACAGTCTTGTACATTGCAGTAACTCATTAAAATAGTGTACAACATGTTGAAACCTATTCAAAACACACCAGAACACCTAAAGAAAAAAAAACAACTATGCAAAACAACACTTAGGGAAATGAAAACTACAACTGAACTAAAACTACCCTAACCTACTCTAACTAGCAAAGAAGTTGGTCAAACAAAACCATTGATAGGCTTTGCAAAATATCACCCCTTTTTAATCAACAAATGATGCATTACATGATTATGTATTACTGAAAGAACATGAAACACATGCAAATATTCAAAAGACTATTACAATGTTTCATAAAAGATGTAAATAAACTCACTTACACCTTGATTTTGATCATGCCTATTGTTTTCTTGAACTTGACAATTGAACTGAATTTGATCACTTTAGCTACAACTCCAAAATCAGCTTCTTCTTTAATTGCATCTTCATACTTGGGTGCAAGCATGACCTCTAGTACTTTAGTGGCCTCCAAATTGGCTAAATATCTAATCAGATAGCCCCTAAAATGAACAAACTTTGAACTGCCATTGTTGGCTACTTCTTTATCAGTTGCTTCTTCAACTTCATTTTGTTGGTTGAGAAGAGTTATTTCATGTGAATCAAATGAAATCCTGACTGCACTTTCTATATGGTTATTCTCTCACACTCTTCAGATTCAATTAGTGATGGCTTGGCATCAAGCTTTAAGTAGAACTCCTCTACTATGCTTGAAAACATATATTCATCTAGCTCATAATTAGTTATCTCATGCAAAACAGGTTCTTCTTCAACTTTATGACAATTCTCAAGACTCATACCTCTAAAAGCAATGTCTTGCTTCACTTTTTGTTCCATTTAACCAACATGCTCAGGCATACCAACCTCTTTACCTTTTGAGACAAGGTTGTCCCCATTTGTTTCTTGATGGATTGACACCCTATCAAAGTGAACCTACTCCTCTTGTTGTCTGAAACTTGATAATGATGTTAGTACAAGCATGGCGTCCTCGTCATCATCAACATACAATGGAAGTTCATTAAACATACCATTCATTATCTCATTACTCTATTCAAAACTAGGCATTGATGTTAGTATTCCTATGTTATCCTCATTCTCATCCACAAAGGTAATAAACTCTTCAAGTACAATAGTTGGGACCCTATTTACACAATCCAAGTTTGAGCAAAAAGCTTCCAATTCATCCCAAAATGAAACTTCATCACATTCTTCTTGCTTATCTTCACTCTATTCAGCCAAACTAGGCAGCTCAACAAACAAATTTTTCATTATCTCATCACTTAGCTTAACAAAACTAGGAATCCAATCAAATAAATTTTTTAGAACCTCATGTTCAACACGCATTTCTTGTTTACTACCCTGCTATCCCAACTAGTTTTTTTCATCAATCATTTGTAACAGCTATGATTTTTCATTTTAGACCCCATGCACAAGTGTATGTACAATAAAAGGCTCTTCCTCTACAAGCACCTCTTTTTTAGACTATTATGGAACATAAGGGGTTGGTTGAGCCTCTTTAATTGGTTCTTCACAAGGATGCACTTGTTCAATAATAGGTTCTTAAATAGAAGGAGGGCTCCTAAAACTTGGGAATGCAAATTTTTTAGGCTCCTCTACAGGTTGAGCTTGTTCAAGGACAAGTTCTTGAATTGAAACAAGATTTCTAAAACTTGGAATCTAAAATCTAGCAAGCTTAAGAGGTTCACCTTGTTTGAATCTTGGAATATTGACCTTGGAAAGCTCCTATTTGGCAAGTTTTAGCCTCATTTCTGCATCCTTTGTAGCAAGGTGTTGAGCAAGATTCTCCCCAAATTGCCTCTTTTGTGCCTCCAACTCCTGCTTATGGGGATGGGCTTGGTAAGCTTCCTATTCCTATTGTAAATCACATTCTTGTTGATATTCAAGGCTATAATCCTGTGAGCAATCATAGGCTAGAAAAACCAACTGTTCTTGTTGCACATTCAATTCACTCTTTCTAAACTGCTCTTCAATAAACATGTTTCTTATTTTTAGCCTTAAATCCAGATTGAGAAATTGTTTGAACTTATCCTCAAAACTTTGAAACTCTTCAAGCTAATCATGGGGATTGATCTACTAATTTCTAGAAAAATGGTGGCTTTGGAATGGATCTTAAGCATATAATGGCTAATATTGAGATTGAGCAGGGATGGGAGGGTGGAAAACATGGTAGGACTATTGGTAATCTGTTGTTACAAGATCATTTAGAATAAAAGAAACAAGTTGTTGTTTTTGATATAGCTAGTAAGAGGGCATACATGCATGATTTTCATGGAATGGTGGGTAGTTGGAATTTTCATGATATGCTGGGTGATATGGCATGTTTCCATGGAACATAGACATGTTTATTATCCAAGCTTGAAAATGAGAAAAAACTAGATTTACTTGAAACTAACCAACACTTGATCATAATGAAACTAGTTAAAACTTCTTAGAGTTACTAGCTATGTATTTGAAACAACTCAAAAAGAAGTAATCAACTATTGTACACACCAAACAATAGTATAAAAACATATAAAATGGACTGAGAATCAGTTCACAGTCCCACCGTGCCTACCAAAACTATTAACCATCCAAATTTGCACCCCTTGCCAAGTTGTGGAAACTCAGCAAATTTGGAGCAACATGGGACTACTTTCAGGTCGTGGGTATCCTATTGTGAAAGTAGACCTCCAGATTATGGGTTGGCTCCCCCTTTGGTGTCACCTAAACTACTCCTTGCTGGGAAAAGGGGAGAAAGAAACCTAAAAATAAAAACAACTAAACCCCTATGGTGATGCATGTAATTTGATTTCTCAGACCTATACATCTACCTTAACACACAATTTCATCAAATGCATAGCTTAACTTAACACAACTCGGATATTTTAACATATCAATGCATAAGTGTTTATTAAGGAGGCTTGGTTCACTTGTCACTTTGAAGGGAAAAAGTTTCCACAACTAAAATAATTATTGAACTAGTGCACAACTTAAAGCCTAAAAAACATATGTTTTCTCTATCTAAAGGTGCTAAAAAGAGACAAATATTTAAGGAATTATCAAAATTCGCAAGAACATTCATCAATCAAACACTGCACACTATTAAATAGTTTCTAAGAAGGTAAAACACTAAATTTCATTGATAAAAATGGTGTTACATACTGTTATACATGTTTAATACCGAGTCATAATGTTGTCTCTTATTGAAAGAGCTCCAAAAAAAGCTACAATGTATGTTGGAAAAGAAAAGAACTCCCCTCCACAATGCATAGTATGAAGTTACTTAAGCCATTTTGAAACCTAGCCCACACAAGTCCATCTAGAACCTTTTGGTCAGATGTAGTAGAAAATCCAAAAAGGAAGCTTCTAAAACCTCCCCAAAATGCCTCCAAAATGCAGAAAAGTCAGCCAAGACCCAAGTCACACTAAAAGCAGGACAAAACTACCTCTAAATGGTCACCATTCCCTCCAAAATAGTTAAAGATAGACCACACACCAATCCCACATGTTGGTCAATAATCCAAATTATCAACACGCCTTCAAGTTGTTCTGAATCACACCTTTAGTGTGTTTGCAAAGCACATGACTCAACTAAACCTCCTTTGACTAAAACTTAAAAGAACATGCTTTTTCATTTTGTATTTAAACTAACATTTAATTAAATGGCTTATAATTACACCATTTAACTAAATGTTTTACATTTTCAAGTAAATGCAAAAAGAAAAAGGGATACCCCTAACTTACTCTTTGAAAACACATGCTTTATCTTGCATTATATACATTATTGAATAAGTGATTTAAAATCCATCACTTAATAATGCATTTTTACATTTCAAATTGATGCAAAATAAAGCATAAGACAAATGAGCCTTGGACAAAAGCAAAAAATGCATGTCACTTTTTACTTTCCTAGACATTTGCATAGGAGGATAGAATGTGAAGGTATTAGATTTAATGCAAATGTTAAAATAAAAGGGAAAATGCCTTGGGATTTAATCAACCAAAATTAGGGTAAAAACCCTAAACACCAAATTTGACCAAAACTTGTTTTGCATTTGCAAAGTTCTGGAGACTTCCTCCTGCCGATAGAAGGATTCCTCTATGCACTTTCTAAGCTCCACCATGGTGGCTTCTAAGTGATCTTCTTGAATATTTATCACTTGAAAGACAAGGCAAGCATTATTCTTGACATAAATCTGGTTTTTCTCAATTCTAAAAGCTACTTAATCTATCAAGGCCACGACCATATACATTTTTCTTTAATATTTCTATATTCTCCTTGCAAGGGTTGACTCCACTTAGAGAATTTTGATAGGGTAATATATTTTTCATTCTGTATTTTTTTCTTTTATTTCCTCCATAGCATACTTTTGTTCTGCGAACAAGATATCCTTCTTATTTTTTGAAGAAATGATGAAATAGCCTAATCAGAAAACTTTATTCTCGGCATTTGATGCATTCCCAAGTTTTTTGCTTGCAATGTTTTAAAACTTCTGACAAAACAACAGTTCAAATCCTTCATTTTTGAGATAAAATTTTTCATTTAGTGTTCTTGGGATTTCACAAAACAAATTGCAGTATTAGGTCGTTAAGAAACCCTAGCTCCAATTTCTAAAACTAATGTCCTTGAGCTCCACCCATAATTTGCTCTGTTAAATTAAAATCATGGCTATGATGAAGTCATGCAAGATTGTAATATGAATGATCTCATTCGATTGTTCCACAAGAAAATAATGTTGTCTAAAGAAAAAAATGGTCTGCAAAAAGATTCAATGTCATTGCATAGTACAAGCATATCTCATAAACCCAACATATCTTTCCATTCACCCATGGTCATGGCTCGGTCTCATTGCTTGTTGAAGAAACCCTCATACCCCATACATATCTACAGGCATTAGCAAGTCACACAATTCTATAGGAGATGAATGTTCCAGATGTGGTAACAATGCATCTGCAACAGCCCATTTCTGGGGGAATAATAAATATCATGATGCAGCATCAAACATCTCTTATGCTTGTTTTGAGTCAATATCAACCACTTTGTCCATATGCATGTACTCTAGTAACTTTTCAAATGCTTCGTCCCTTAGATCATGCTCCTCAAGTAGCATAAGATGCCCATTCCACAATCCATCCTTTCCTTCAAGAAAATTAGTAGTTCTTGACAACCCAGCCTTGAAGAAGATTGACCTTTAAGCCAAAATCACTTGGTGGCTACGAAATTTTTTCCCTTCAACAATGAAACATACATTAGCTTGATCAGTCAAAGACAATTCATCAGTATCAAGCTTGCAATACATTTCAGACTCTTGAATCCACTTCTTTGCCTAATTGTTGTTTGAAATTTCACATTTATCTTGAAACTAAATGCCCATTTCCATCCTTTGGCCACAGGTAGCTACATCTAGTCCAAACAACTCCTTTAAGCCCCCATTTTCATTGGAAACTTCAATGTTTCCCCTAATATTCCTCACAGTATTGGATATATTTGCCTAGTCAACCATGTCTAATAATTTAATAAAGCCAGTGCTTTGTCCTATATTTATGAACTTTTCATCTCTCTTTGGGACTTCTCAAGCGACAAATGAAAAATTCGGTGCATGGTAGCTAAAAGCCTCTCTTGTTCAGGGAGAGAGGATCCCTATAAAAATGAATCTCTTTTGAGAACCATCAGCATCACTTAGCAATTTATAGTTAGCATGTTTTTTATGCTTAAGTTCATTTTCAACAAAATTTTTTAGTCCCTCACATTTGCACACCTTAGAAATTCTAACCAAATATTCCATGTCATGCACAACAATATCAAGTCTTCATGGTGTATTTCCATATTTTCACCGTCCACTATGAGGGTTAGTGTGCCCACTATTATCAATGAAGTAAAAATAATAACCTCCCTCTGTGTCTAGGACTTGTGTTTCTCCCTGTGCTTGACCTCTTTCATAAGGGTTATGATGCAAAGAGAGGACTACCCCCCTCTTCCCTATGGTCTAAAAGACAATCTTGGATGGTCATGACTACCCTTTCCTTGATAGTTCATCCTAAAAATAGTCTCATTTACTACATTCATGATTGCTAGTTCTCTCAAGAACAAAAGTGAAAATGGAGCATAAACTAAAGGTATTGTCCACTAAATGGTTTTGATCATTATTTTTTGTCATGAAAAATCGGTCCCTTTCACTCCTACATTTCATAATTGCACTTATAAAAGTCTTCTTTTCCCCTTAGACTTCCTAAAGCACTTGTAAAATCACATAACATGCATGATTTCCTTATGTTATCTCATTAAATTTTGTGTACCTGTGATTGTTGCATTTGTGATCCTTTTGATATGTAAGACATAATTACTTTCAAATATTGTTAGGATTTTTGTTACTTATGCAAAGCTTGCTTCCAAGTCTTAACACTCTTCATTGTTATAACTCGATACCTTTCATGATGCATAGCACTAATTTCTAAAAACACTTAAGTAGAATTTCCTTTGATCTACATTTTCTCCTATCAATTGATTAGGTACTATTGGCATCCATGAAAAAACAAATGTGAGCATACCTTACTTCTCTATTCCTTCATGTGTTTGAATGACTGGTAGCCATAGCATGATAGGTTGTCTTTATGAAGCTCCTATGTACAATCATCTCTTGATACACCATGTTGTCCTATGTGCATACTTTGATTGGAAAGAGGCATATCTCCCACTACCCTCCTCATTTGTGGACGCCTACTGAGTCTTTCCAAATGTATTGTTGCTCTTGACTATTAGACTGTCATGAATGCTATGTTACCTAGCTCCTTCCCTCTTGAAACTAGTGATCAAGCTACTCATGTAAGACTATCCTTTAATCATGACTTCCATATCAACTGATGTTCTCCTCCTCACTTTCATGTAAGGCTTAACCATGATTTTGATTGATGTCTTTTGTTCATTTTTCACAATTGATAGTGGAATGTTTTAGCATGTTCCACACTATTAAGTACCCTTGATAGTGTGATCTAGAAAAAGTTCTCATCACCCTTGTACTATGCAACTCACTTGGGTGTGACTATTGTCCTCAACTTGATAAGGTGGTTGTCATTATTGAATTTCACATTGTATGTCTATATGCTAGCCCTTTAAGGGTATTTTATAGCTATCTTTCAATGGTTGTAGGTTTGAATCATAATGCATCTCTTCATTTCAAATGCACAAATCATGAAGGATTTCGTCTACATCATTGTGCTTTCCTTCTCATGCATTTCTCTTTGGGACAACATACTGTCATGATGGCTTTTCCTTGCATTCAATTCTTCACCTTGTGCTACTCCATGTAACTCATGATATCTCCCAATATGACTTGATATCTCTTGTGTCATGTATTGATGAATCCATAATTGAACTTGATGCATCTATAATTGGACTTGATGCATTTGAGCTTCAGTGTTCATATTATCATAAAATAATCATTTGTTTCTTGGGAAGAGACAAACTGCTTCATCTTCGAATGATTGTTGTCCTTGTTCTTTTTTCCTTCAAAGCTTGTTCTTTGAAAATGAAGACAATGAAATCCAACACATATCATTATTAAAATGGACTTTGGGTCCACTTAAGAAGATTGAAAGACATATCCGGCAGAATATTGCTCCCTTTTTGCATGATGGTAGCCTATTGTTTGATTCATTGTGAAAAGATGAAGAGTAACTTTCTTGATAGTTCACACTATTTGTTGCATCTTTTGGATCTGATAATGAAAGATGATCAACTATTATGATTCCTTATTGATTTAATGCATCAAGAATATGTTTATCATTGATTTGATCAAGTTGTTCAATTTCCTAGCCCTCATAAAACACAAGAGGGTAGCATGTTGGGCTCAACCCTCGTGGGAGCCACATTTTACTCCACATGTTGTAATTAGCTGAATCAAAATAGTAACAAGGATTTGTCTTATATTTACACAAGGAGAAAACATGTTAGATAAACAAAGCATATGGTAGGTTTTTTTTATTACTCTTTTGTTTTCCTAGACACCTATGGTATGTTGTCTATTTTAATTCTTATGGACATCAGATTATATGTTTATAGATGTTTTGCACATATTCTGATTAGTGACTTTTCATTGCTCTAACAACACTCTTTTTATAGATGCAAGGAACCTAGGAGCAACAAGGAGAGCATCAAATTGTATGGAAAGCAACAGTGCGGAAGCAACTTTCCTAACATCAAAACCACAGGGGAGAATGCATACAGTAATTTGAATTTTTCTAATTACAATTGAATTAAGACACACATGAAATATTTACAGAAATAGAGAAGATACTCAAAGACAATGAACAACAGATTTATGTTGGAAACCCTTTTGGGAAAAAAACCCACCACACCAAGCTGAATCTCTTTGTATTATAGTAACAACAATTACATACAATCAGAGATACAACTCTCTGGTATTAGTTCACAGTAGCTTCATTCACTATTCATCCAATTACAAAAAATGCTCTCAACAATCCGATCTTACTCACATTATTTTCAAATCAGAATCGATCCTTTAAATCTTATCACATTCTAATTTTTACCTTTTGTTCATCCTTATCCGCCATTGCCCCATCATAGAAAGTTTCCTCTTGAGCATTGATTTTTCCCTGCATGCTATTCAGCTCCAACGTTGCAACAGTTGCAAAAATCTAACTACCATCCATTCAAGAATCACTTCCTCTGATTGGTCCACAAGGCTCCACATAGGATGGTCAAACTGGTCAAAGGCATTCAACTTTGTTGGCATATCGATGAGACACTAACAGTGTCTCCTTGATGCCACAAATTCTTCATATCAATATTAGCATAAGTCCCAACAATCAGCAAGATGTTATAACAAACACCATGAGTCATCATGAATCCATCGACATCCATTTCGTTTCTATCGGCAAGAGATTCCTCCGTAGGCAAGACTTTACTGTTCACCAAGAGTTCTCATCAAGTCTCCTCAAGTTTCACTAAAGCACCTGACAGTTGGCAAGACATTCGTCTTTTTCCGAGACTTTACACTGAGTTCATCCAAGTCTTACCGAGTCGGCAAGACTTAAGTCTTTCGCTAAGACCTTACACTGGCTGAACATGTCATACCGAAGCATTGAAGAGTCAGCGAGACTTATCATCTTCGCCAAGACCTTATATCAAGGACTTAAGTCACCTTGAGCGCTGCATTCACCAGTTGGCAAGACTTATGTCTTTCGCCAAGACCACATACTGAGCGCCCATGTCTTGCCAAGTCAGCAAGATATTTGACTTTTCCAAGACGTTTCACCAAGCGGCGAGAGCTACACCGATGACTTCAGTTGCATCCCCATCAACGAGACTAGGCACCCTTTGCCAGGACTTCACACCGAATTCTTTTGTCACCACAAAGGCACCAAGTGAAAACTCCCATCAGTGTGACCTTTCATTGTCGCTAATAGATCTTCCTGATGCCCTTGAGTTACCCCGATAGCCATATGCTATTGGTGAGACATTCTCTAATCGCTGGGACTTCTCCTCGATCCCTTGAGCTACTCCGACATCCGCACTAACACCCGATAGGAACATACTAGCGGCCAGAGGTCTCCAATCAACAAAAGGTCACAACGAATGCTCTTTGTCACAGTGATAAACTTCATTCGGCAAGACATCACCCCTGTCTTGGTGACATGGACATTTAAAATGGATTTAGAATAGTTAGTCGCCCAGACATGAATAATGTCACAAAGACTTTTCCTTTCAGGAGTTACATATCAGTATGGATTGAGGCAAATATTCCAACACAAATGAAATTAGGACAAGTGGGGAAGAATGAAGACGATATAGGACAAGCCAAACAAGATTCATCATTTTAGGCAATGACAAGACCCTCTTCATTTTATGTGCATTTCTTTTCCAAATCTATAAGTGTATAGTCTTTTCTTTATATGCATTAGAATAGTCAGTCCCTTGGTTTGTGAGGGACACTATACACTTATGATCATCAATAAAGATTTCATTTGCAATAAATGTTGACTCTCTTTCTTATTGTATGCAATGGCACAATTGTAATAATGCAATCTTTTGATAATCTCTTTTATGTACATAGATGAAACTTAGCAGAAAGTGATATGTATCTTTTAATGTTAAAATTCAAACACACTCATAAGTCTACTTGATTTAGTGGGAAGCAAAATTAGGTAACACTCACTTCTCTCTCTCTCTCTCCTCTAGATCTACCTCTATTTATCTAACTTTCTCTCTCCAATATCTACCTATATATCTCTATCTCAACTTTCTATCTATCTCCCCTTCCTACCTCTCCCCTCACCCCTCCTTATCTACCTCTTCCTCCCTCCCTAAGAAGATATATCTTCTCTCTATATCACATATCTCTCTTTCTCTACCTCTCTTCTCTATATCTAACCTCTCTATATCCCTGTCACATGTCTCTCTCTCCTCTCTCCCTTTAAAATCTCAATTATTTATTATTTAGGGTACAAATCTATGGTTTATGGGTTTAGGGTTGATGGTTTTGGGTATAAATTTTAGGGTTTAGGGAATAAGGTTTAGGGTTGAGGGTATAGGGTTGAGTATATGGTTAAGGGTTTAACCTATTGGATTTGGTTCCTAAGGTTGAGGGATAAGGTTTAGGGTTGGCAATATAGGGTATAGGGTATAGGCTTTAGTTCCCTAGAACTACCTCTTACTAACCTAACCTATCTCTCTATAGTTTAGGGTTGAGGGTTGATTGTATAGGGTATCTAGGATTTAGGGTTATAGGTATAGAGTTTAGGGTTAAGTGTACAGGTTTTAGGGTTAAGTGCCTAGGGTTTTGGTCAGTTAAATCCATGATAAGACCAAAACTAAGAAAAACATGTACATATTTTGCTAAGTTAAAAGCATGTAGGAATTTCTAAATGGAGGTTGTAAACACTTAAGTTTAGGGACCAATAGGTGTTTCTTAAGAGAAAGCATCCACATAATGTAGCATATAATGATCTAGCATGTTGGGGTGTGAAACAGGACCTTGCCTAGCATAAACCTCCCCACCTAGACATGTTGGAGTTGACAATTCAGGACCATGATAAATAGAACAAAATTTATGCAACATTGTAACTTTTCATTAAATGTGTTTGATGTTTTTTGTAACATTTAGAAACTTGCTTCCATGATCAAATAGATTGGAGTCTTGAGAAAGTGAGAGAGGTTATTGTGGATTTATCCTACATGACCTTATAGGTTTACAAAAAAAAAAATTCAAGTGCCATAAATTAATTAATAATGAATGTAATACAATCCTACTAAGCTTAGGAGATCCTAATGAACCTAGGGCAATCCTAATGAACCCAGGTCAATCTTAATGAATGCAAGATAGTCCTAAAGTGTTAGAACATAATTTTATTAGGTATCATTACCCTTATAACATTTATATATTGTTCTAATATAAGGTTATTAAACCTTATATATTATTTTCTTATTAAGCATATCCCATTTGAAATAATTAATCTAAATAATTAGATTATTGATTATTTATGAATGGAGATTGTTGAATAGGTGTGACTAATACCCTTTCAAGTATTATGTCACCCTTCCTCCTATATTTAAGGAGGTTCTCTCTCATTTGAGATTGTGAGGAATTTGAAGATTATATTGTGAACTATATCACTATGCACATGAGGTATTATTGGCCATGTGGAAGTATGGAGAAGTATTCCCTAGGTTCGGTCTATGTTATAATAGACCATTACATTGTAAGTGTTATAATAAAATGATGCTTTATGGGGTTTTTTATCTAAAAGTATTTCCCCATGTATATCTTATGTAATGTGTAAAATCTATATGTTTGTATTAAATTATCATTTTATTTATTTTATATCTTTTTTATAATGATTAGTATCCTAAGATCCTAAATTCTAACATGTTATCAAAGCAAGTTAGGTTGTACTAATCATTTTTATAGGCTATATTAGAATACATGTAGAACTTGATGGGAAACCTCTTTATGCTCAACCAACACATATGCAAGGTTATATCATGATATATAGCTTTAAAATACTCATAAATTCAAATTGCCATGCATTCAGGTAAGTATATTTCCTAAAGCTAGTTTGGAAAGGATGTGTTTGTTTCTTCTTTTAGTTTTTTTTGGGAAGCATGTACAACCATTCACATATTTTTTGACATTAGAACAAATTTGAGATAGATTTATTTTAAGATAAATTACAACTAAAAATGTACCTCCTGGTGACAAAACTATTATCAAACAACTCTCTATATTCTATTCTTCTTGATAAATAAAAACACTAATCAACAATAATTCAAAATAATGGTTTTAAAATTTCCAAATCAAATAAATATTAAATGGGTACTTAGCAACTCACAAGACCTTCCAAAAGATTACATTATGAATGATACATACAATATTCAAATGATAAATATGATATCACCTAATGTAACTTTATTCCCTTTAAAATATCATACAATACATTGACAGCATATCAATTATCAACCTATAAAATATTATTCATAATGTCGAAAAATTAATGAAATAAGGCATTCAAAGTTATACCTTATTTCTAATATCATAAATAAAATTGTATAAAAGTCTAAATACTCACAAGGAGGTCCTATTTTTTCATTCTCATATTGTTTTCATCGTTCATGTTCCTTATTTAAAAAGGAACGACTTGTCATTTTACGAAAGGCTAAAGAGAATTAAAATAATTCATGACATGAATTATATACTAAAATAACGATAAAAATTAATTACCTTGAATGTACAAGAACGTCTTCACAAGAGAAGGACTTCTTTAGATCACCCTTTAACAATCTTGACTTACTCCCATTGAGAAAAATGGTTCATGATGCTATCCAATTGACAAGAAATTTAAGAAATCTTTCTTTGATAATTGCGAATTCAAAAAAAAAAAAGCAAACTTTGCATCATTAATATTTTTTAATTATCTCTCAAAAATTTAAAATGCATACATAGATAGACGAACTAAAAGTTCTTGATAAAAATTAGAACCAAAAGGCGCTTGTTTGAAAATCACAAACTTGTGTCATTATAATCCATAATCATAATGACATGAATTTTTTATTTGGAAACAAAATATGCAACACTTTTACTATATTTTTATTACATGAAAAACACATGTGATGTGACATTTAATCATAAATTTATTAGAAATGGCTAAGTGTTTGAAAACTAAACTCTCATATCCTAAATAATTTATGATAATATCACATTTCATATAAAAGGTTAAAGTATATAAATGTTATTATCACTAGAGGATATAAGAATGTTATTAGCTCATATTTACTCTCATTTTGTGTCCAACAATTATAAACTAGACTTTTGTGGATATTTTCAATGCAACACTTATTATAATACTAAAATTGATTCAAGGTTAAACTTACAAATATTCATGCCCTTTGTACTATAGATAAGTATTAAATTATAGGTAGCCTTGAGTCTATTAAAGAATCCAAACTTATCTATCATATAAATGGTAAAGAGCATACCTTGGACTAATTAGTTAAATTTTTGTATTGAATAAATTAAGACTTCAAAGAATGAACAAGAAAATAGTTTTGAGCATGTTCAAATAAGATATTCTTGCAAGGGAAATCTTTATGATTTATTAATGGTATTGATCAATAGCTACTTATGTTTACTTATAGATATATGATGATGTCTCCTTAGGTGTTATCTATTTAGTCACATGAAGATTTGTGCTCTATGCTACATTTGATCCATTTTTCTTAAACATACTATTATGAAAAACAAAAGTATTATATTGGTCATTATAATGGGTGGATATCACCCTAATAAACTGTCTAAGGAGCAAGCCTAGAAAGCATAGCTCACCCATTGCTTAATCCTTTTTGGATAATTACTATTAGATTAGTAGCATGACTTTTTTCCTTGAAAGAAACATGACTAATTATTCATGCTTATTTTCATGAAAATCTATTTTTCTCCTTGCTAATGATCTACAATCAAATTAACTATATTGAAGAATTATGAGGAATACTATATTCTCATTGGAAAATGATAAATGCATATAAAAATGATAGATATTTTTCAGCACTTATAATCAACTTTATTTGATTATTATGTTACAAACTACATTTTGGTGATTCCATTTATAGAAAATATACCATAGATTATGTCTTCATAATAAATGATGTAGGTACTCTTACATGGATGGAAAAATACTATTAAGAAAGCTATCTTCTATGTTTTTTCAATCAAAACTCAAAATACAAAAGTAACTCCTGAAGAATCAATGTGGCTTTGAAGATTTATGAAAGAGCTTCAAATGGATACTTGTAAAAGTATCACTTTACTATATGATAACTAGAGTTATTTTACTCTTACTAAATAATTTTAGTTCCAAAGAGAGAAAAGAACATTGAAAATCATGGGCACCTCACTCAAGAGAAAATATTCCATTTTAAAAGTTCTCTCCAGTTATATTCAAGTGACAGTATTTCATCACTAAAGCTCTGCAGATTTATTCAAGAGAAAGTATTCCATCATAAAATTTCTACTCAAGTGAAAGTATTTTATCATACAAAGTTCTCTACAGTTCTATTCAAGAAAAAGTATTTTATCATAAAAATTATCTCCAGTTCTATTGAAGAAAATGAATGTTATGAGAAAGAAGAAAAATATTGAAATATTAGTCATCGCATATAAAAACCTTTGTGCAGTGATTGGCCTTAGGTGATTCCATTGGGGGGGAGTGTGCATAAAACCACCTCATGGATAAATCCTATATGTGAGACCTAACAGGCATAATATAAAACCTATAGGCATTATATGCTCCAAATTCAAATAAAATACTTGGCCTTAGGTGATGCCATTGAGGGGGAGTGTGCATGTCAATTCCACCACCTAATGGATAAATCCTATATGTATAAATCCCTATGGGCATATATTAAAGTTCTTCTCTCTATAAATCTTCCACTTATAAAAAGCATTGTATTAAGTCCTACAAACACATTGTATTAAATCCTAAAGGCACTGTGTAATGAACCTAGGGTAAGGCTAATTTGAGGAGACCCGGGCTCCAATAAAAATCTTTATAAGACCTCATATATATAGTATCATTTTTAAAACACTTGGATTATAAATTATGACAAGATGACTTTCATTTTGGCATATTTTTGTGTCCATTTTTATCATTGTCAAAGAAGACCTACGTTACTGGGGTACTTCATTTTTTCTTTTATGTAAATCGACATGTGATGCCCCCTATTAACATTAAGGGGAAGTGTTAGAACATAATTTTATTAGGGGTCATACCCTTATAACATTTATATATTGTTCTAATATAAGGTTATAAAATCTTATATATTATATGCTTATTATGCATATCCCATTTGAAATAATTATAGTCGAAACAATTAGATTATCGATTATTTATGAATGGGGGTTGATGAATAGGTGTGACTAATACCCTTTCAAGTATTATGTCACCTTTCCTCCTATATTTAAGGAGGTTCTCTCTCATTTGAGAGTGTGAGGAATTTGGAGATTGTATTGTGAACTATATCACTATGCACATGATGTATTATTGGCCATGAGGAAGTATGGGGTAGTATTCCCCAGGTTTAGTCTATGTTATTATAGACCATTACATTGTAAGCATTTTAATAAAATGATTCTTTATGGGGTTTTTTATCTGAAAGGATTTTCCCTGTGTATATCTTGTGTAATGTGTAAAATCTATGTTTGTATTATTATCATTTTATTTATTTTATATCTTGTTTATAATGGTTAGTATCCTAAGATCCTAAATTCTAACATAAATAATGTAGGACAATCCTAAAGAACGTAGGATATGTTCATCATCAAGTGGTTGGTAATTTAAATTTTGGTAAATAATATTTAAAACTTCAATACATTACTGTTAACTTATTCATTATTGTCTTTCTTGCATTGCACTCTATAAATATAACATTTAGATCAATGCTTGTTGGGAAATATTTGTCTTTATTAATTATTTATTTTTGATAAGGTGATGAATTTGAATTTTTACTTAACTTTTGTGACATGATAGGCAATTAGATTCAAACATTAAATTTTGGATATGTGATATGATTCATACATAAACTGCTTGGGACTAAGTAAATTATGAGAACATTTTAAATCATTTAAGCTACCAATTTATGCATAAAATATTTATATAAATTGATCTCCATAAGGCCATGAGGTCATACAAAATATCATCAAAATTTCATACAATGCCAAGAGGCCAATGTATTGTCTCTCAATCTACAAAATACCATCGATACTTATGTCCACACCAAAAATGTTATCTATGTGCCATGTATAGGCATACAAAATGTGTTCATCTATGAATATTGAACGCTATTCCTAAAACATCGAGCCTCTTTTAGGCCAATTAATTGAATTTCAATCACTTCTAACAGTTGGTGTCTTGTGTCATTTTGATCTCTTGTGCTCCTCAGTATTTTGTAGCCCAACCTATACATACAAAACATAAAATTAGATACTATGCCAAAGTCAAAAACTATCAAAATCATTTATAGTGATACATATATTATAAACACACTTACAACATACTTGTAGTTTGGTTCTTCTTGTTTACGGTGCTTGGCATCATCAAGAGATGTTTGTCCTTGCACAAGGGTGTTTTCATCCATCTATAACATAACAAAGACATATTTATCAATTATAATTAATAGGTCTAATATCAATTGACACAAAATAATACCTGAATTAAGCACATTGACAATGAAATTGTTGCACTAATGCCAACTTCCAAATTTTCTCTTATGCCAAGAGGTGTGTCTATTGTATTCATCAACTAAACAAATAATAATAGAATAAACTCAAAAGTTCACAAATATATATAAACAACAAATTTGAAATTTGCAAAAACAAACTTAAATGTGTTATAATGTAATTCTCTATATCCAATTTCATAAGAATCCATGGTAACATGTGTATTATATGGTGATACAATGCCCACCTATTCAATAAAAAATATTTTGAATTATTAAACATTATTTTGAATAGAAAGTATTATTTTATTTTGATATATTATACAAATTTTACCTTTACTTATAGATGCAAGTGTACAAGTTGTTGTAGGAATGCTCAATGATGTACCAACCTCTAGCATTATGCCCTAAAATGCATAATGTTTGCATCAGTTTAATTCAATTCTATAATTAAAAATCTATTTGCATTTAAATTTTTTAAGTATTTAATAGATAAAATGTTATAAATTCAAATCGACATACCTGCATTTGAGCAACACACACCTCATTCAGTAACTCATCTATCATTATTGCATTATCTGATGCACCACCCTTATGACCCCCACTACTCCCATGACATCTATACTACCAATGAGAACACACATGGGAGGTGGAACCATCTGCACCCTCTCCATCACTATCTCTCCCAAAGCATAGATTACAACAGTTTGGCCATATATGAGAGCTAGAGGCACTAGAGCTAGATGGTTGAGTTGTTGTAGCATCCTGTGAGGCAAAAGTTGGAATATTTATGTGTCGTGCTCTAGAATGGTGTCTATTAGGCTAACAACAACATGAAGAGTATGCACCTCCATCCTCTCCTTGATGGCTATTGGAATCATCACATGATAAACAAGTATTTGTGCTAGTGTTCTTCGATGTGCATGATTATCTACCCAATGAGATCTTGGTCTAGTGTGGGTAGAGTCTCCACCTCTACCTTGAAACTCCCTCATATCAAAACAATTAGGAATTTGATGAAGGATAAACTCATAGTATAATTTTCTTAGAAAATATAGCAACACCTCAAAATTATTACATGGAGGTTGGTCAAAGACCATCCACCACCTATCCTAAAAATTATTTCTTATCTCATCATGATTACACCAATTTATTGGAAACCTTTTTGAATTTGGAGGAATAGGTTCATTGGTTCTAGAATTTGTAAAAAGAAGACATATGCTTTCTTTTCTTATGTCTTTCTTTTTCACTTCATCAATTTTGTTGCATAAAATTGATGAAATGAATTGAGCAATAATTTTTATATTGATTTATTTGATTTTTGAATGTGTCAACATTCATCATCATTGCTTCCAATGCTAAGGCTAGGGATAGGTGATGTTGGTTTGATGTTGAACCCCTCAATTTTGAAACTAATTCATGAATTGCAACTTTATTTTTCTCTAGATGCCCTAACAAATCCTCTTGGTTTTGTCCAGGGTTTGTTGGAAGGTAATTTGGAAGGTCATACATCCTAAGGTTTTCCTCAAGCAATTCATCATTTGAATTTCATTGTGGCTCAGGGTTTGCATGATCTATTATATAATTAAAAAAACATGAAATTGATAAAAAAAAGTCCATTTTTTCTAATGCAAAAAATAACACTTACCTCTTCTCTGGCATGGCATTGTGAAGGTAGGTTGAAAATGGAAAAATCGCATTCATGTTATGTAGATTTGAGGGAAAGAAAAATGTTGCAAAAAATACGAGTTGCGGGTGAGCAAAATGGATAGGTTTTTTTATAACTTTATTGAGAAAAATGCATACACATTTTTCTTTCATAAAAATATGCAGAAAAAAATTTCTTTCATAAAAACATGTACACATTTTCCTTCCATAATAACATGTGTGTGTTATGGGTGATCCCACAATAGTGGTTTACACTTTCTGGGACATCTTGTTTTTTGTTGAAATCACATATTTTTAAAAAAATATAATGATTTAAGCCTTAAAAAGTTTCACTTAAAGGATTCTAATTGAATGGGGTTTGATCAAACCACCTTAGATCAAACCTCCTTGGATAGAACCCCGCTAGTTTTAAACCATACCTATAACAGAGTCTTCTTTACACCTATCAAAATGTTGATAAAAAACCACTTTTGATTTACCTTTTAGGTGAGAAAATGAGTTCATTTAAAATTTATTATTTGTAAGCATGTAGTCCTTATTATGAGCTTCCCAAAAATTATAATTTTAAATATATTTAATTTGATTATTATTATTTTTTTTATTTCTTATGAATGTAGTTTTTTCATCGAAGATCAAGCTCTCTATTTTGAACATGTGGAAAACAGTAGATTATCAAAATAAATTCTAAAAAATATGTTATGGCTAGGTGTTGATGTCCTTGATCCAATAAAAAAAAGAAAATTTGAATTTTGATACATATAAAAAAATCTATGTTGTTTACGGTCCACCTATTTCTAAATTGTAATTGGATTGACTTCAAAACTTGATTAAGAAAAAAATATTCAATAAAACACTATGAAACCAAATTAATATGATAGATATAATAGTTACAAAGCTAGATTAAAAAAAAAATAGAATTTTATCCTTCATAGAAAAAAAGTTATGTTGTTTATGGTGAGCATCACTCTTTAAAAATGGTGTTTACTACTAAAAGCTAATTTTCGAAGGAGATGGAAAAATAAATGCAATCTAATTCAAAAAATATATATATTTAGAATCTATAGACAAAATGTCACAAATTACTAGTTTGCATCATCTTCAAATTCCTCATGGTTTAGCAGCTATAGGTGCCCAAAAGTGAAGATTTAGTTAAAAAAAATTAGTTTAATATCTAGTTTGGCCAAAAATTGTAAATCGGTATTGTGGGATCACCCTTATTTATTCAAATAACATTCTTGTGTTATGACTTGAAAATTTGAGCCATATCACAAGCATGTTTTGGTCATTTTTGGGCATTTGGCCACTTTTTTGTGCCCCATCGTGGTGCACATGCCCAGAGTGTGCATATGGTTAGATAAAATTATGTGATGGTCACCAATAGGTTTTTCAATAAGAATGGAAAATAAAGAAGCAAAGATAGAAACCTAATATAATTATAAGAAATAATAGAGATGCTCACAAATATAATAAAAAGGTGAGTGTTACCATCATGTGTAATTATAAAGAAAAGTCTAAATGGTGGTGAAAAATACATTCAATATGAGAGAGGGTGTGAGAGGTATACCTAAAAGGAGAGAGGGAGGGAGAGAGTGTTGAACAAGAAAACTAAGAGTGGGGGCGAATAAGTTATAGCAAATTTTAATCCTCAAAACATTCACTGGAACTTAGAACAATCACAAATCTTTACTCTGCTAAATAAATAAACATTCAATGCAAAGGAAAAAACTAAAAAGTATCACACATACACAGTAACACCAGATTTACGTAGAAAACCCAATAAGGGAAAAACCATGATGAATATTAGCTCACACTATAAATAATATCAAAACCGATTACAAAAGTCTCACTGCCAAGACAAGGACTCACTGTCCAACAAGGGTTAACCACCCGAAGGGCTCACTGCCACATAGTTATAAAGAAGATAGAAGAGATATGTTACTAAGTGGATCCAAGAAACTTGAAAAATTCGTAGTCCCAAAATCTGACAAAAACAACTTCATCGCATAGAGCTTATTGACACGGCCCTGAGGTAACTTGAATGGGCTCAAAAGGAGTCTGTATGCAAAATTTATGCGTAGTCAAAGGTCTAGTCAAATAGGTGAATTAGGGGGTTAGGAAAAAGGTGGAAAATTGATCATCTCAAAATGAGGAAAAAATGGCACCAAGTCGTAGATTTCGTCGCATTGATTTTGGAACTATATTCAGTTTCAAAAATAGAGTCTATCTGAGCAAAACAGAGCCAGTCAAAGTTTATAGACAAAAGGAGTTGACTTGTCAAAATGATGACGTCAACATGTGATGTGGTAGGGGATGACATGTCAGCATTGTTAGCAGAGATGGTGACATGGCAATATCATAGTTTGACACGTGGACCAATCATATGTTGACGCGTGGAACTCCTTCGGTCAATCATATGTTGACATGTGGCATTTCTCTGGCCAATTGCATGTTGACACGTGGCATTTGATGATGTCATGATGATGATGTGGTAGGCATACTTGGCAAGTTGTTGGCGTGGCATCATGAGAGTTGCAAGTTACTGATGTGGCAGCCTTATCCTTATACATGGCAATGTTGTTTGTTAAAAAGTTTCTTGATGTGGGTTGAACCCTTGACCTCCCAAATGCAACTATTACTCCCCACCACTACACCATGTGGATTTGTTGCTAACAAGTCAGAGTCACTTTCTATTTTTTTTATTTAAAATAAAGGCAAATCCCTTAAAAGGCGGTCATATGATTCGAACTCTTGACCACCCAAATACTGATGGGCCTTCTCAGCCAATGTGCCACACATTTTCTCAAATTTCTAGTATACAAATTATTAACCCCTATTTATCCCTTGAATTTTGAACTCGATCAAATAATGATTGAAAGCCCGAAAATATGAAACCATAAAGGGCTAAAATAAAATATGAAAGGATTTAATAAGATATAAAAAGATTTTAATCCTATAATTTTTAAATTTGTGGGGTTAGACTTTTTTTTCAAGGGGTTAAATAATTTTAATGGGATTTTCAAAGATTATTTAAGGGATTAAAAGGGTTATTTAAGAGATTTTGAAAGATTTACATATGTAAATAAGAGATATGGGTATATTTGCAAAATAATATGGTTTTAGCCCATATTAGCAAATAAAATGGTATATAAAGGGGTGGGCTTGGGCTTGCAACGAGTAAGTTCATTTTGGAGAAATAATTCTTTGGAGGAGAATATTGTAAGCATGAAGGCCTTTTGACTATCTTCAAGTGTTGAGAGGAGATTGTGAGAAATTTTATGCAAGTTTTGGAGCTTGGATATTGTAACAAGACATTTTCATTACTTGACGATATTAATAAAGTGGTCTACCATGAGAAGTGGACCCAAAGATGTAGTCCTGATTAGACGAACTCTGTTATCAAGCTTGTGTTCCTCTCCTTTCTGTCTTTTCATTCTTCTCTCTTGTCTTTTCTTTTATTTTTCATTCCTTATGTTGATTTATGATTACAACATTATTGTAATTAGTCAATTTCATTAATTTATGTAAAAGTGAACCTAGTATGTAATTTCAATGGTTAAACAACATAGTCACACAATTATGTCTGGATCGAGAATAATTGTAATTAAGGTTAAATACATTTGAATTGTAAACCTCTAATTATAAATCAGTTACATAGAGAAGACAATCTCAATGCAACAGAGATTTCCACCATGATTCACTCAACCACTTGTAGACATGCATGAATGATAGATTCCACCTTCAACTCACTACATCTAGAAACTCAACATTTAAGATTAGCACTGATCTTCCATGCTCGCACCACAGACATAAATCTTGATATATATCTTTCACTATCTCTTACATTTTTAAATCATTAACTCATTCTATATTTATACCATCTTCAAATTTGAAACATATCCAAAGTTGGCCATCCATTATTCAATTTCAAATTAGGTCAATTCCAAAACATTCTAGGTTGGAATTAGAATGATGGTGACCCAAATATATGCTTGATGAGGACCCAAATAAGTCCCAACATGCTTCATTAACTTTGAGAGTAGTTTTTAACACAAGGTTGGCCAAACCAATGTAGAACACATAGAACAATTAAGCACACGTAACCCTTAGCATGATCCAATCCTTCCAGATATTGAAATTATCTTCAACATGATTATAATAGCTTAACTCTAGAACCAAAAGTCATAAGACTCAATCAAAAAGAAATCCAAACCAACAATATTTCTCCCGAACCTCAGCCAAATACCCAAAAAAATACAGTTCACAACTGGTGAACATAACTTGCACTGTTCAATGATTTAGAAGCCCAAATCTTGGATATATTAGCTTCCAACAATCATGATCAACATATCTGAACCACATGAACATAGGAGAAAAAATCGAAGCAACCATTGAACACCTACAACCTTTCTCCATTACAATTTTCTCAATATTTTTGACATATATAGCCAATAACTTTCATCCATAACATCAATGACAATAACAACTAGTTGATAACTAGTTAACTAGTTGACATCAATGACAACACCTTCATTCTTGCAACAATCTCCCCCTTTGTCATTGATGGCAACACATGATGTGCAAAAACATTAAAGATAACACACTAGCTCTAAACACAGTTTTCATGATTTTTCTTTCTATTTATCCCCTTTAGTAGATAATCTCTTTTTTTCACATCTCTCATCTCTCATCTCCCCCTTTGACATCAATAGAAAAAGAAAAAAGATGTTTTACATTGATTTCCCCTTTGAAATTAAGAACAAAATACTCTTTCAATGACAACACATGACACTACCTGCTCCCCCTGAGAGGTAGCCACCAAAACATTAGTCAAGAAGAAAGATAGATCCATAGACCCACCAGGCTGATGCATCTTCGTATGCATTTAGTTCAAGAAAGGAGGGGCAATGACCCCTAACTTCTCTTAGAGATACTCAAAAGTATCTTTAGGAATAGCCTTCATAAATATATCAGCAATTTGATCCTTCATAGTACATCTCAAGCTTTACTTCATTCTCCACAACCTTCTCTCTCAAGAAATGATACTTGATAGATATATGATTTTTCCTTGAGTGCATCACTAGATTCTTTGAAATTCTAATTGCACTTGTATTTTTACAAAAGATAGAAATAGGATCATCATGCATTACTTTGATATCTTTCAATGATTGTTTCATCCATACAACTTGTGTACAACAAGATGCAACAACAATATACTTAGCTTTAGCAATAGATAAGGAAATTGAATCTTGTTTTTTTCTCAACCATGCCCCCAATCTACAACAAACAAAGAATGTACCACCACTTGTACTTTTTTTTCATCCATACATCTAGCCCAATTTGCATCTGTATGAACACTTAGTGTAAATTCAACATTCCTAGGATACTATAAGCCATAATTCAAAGTGCCATTCAAATATCTGAATATCCTTTTAACAATAGCAACATGTGTTTCTTTAGGATCTTGAAATCTAGCCACAAGACAAGTTACATCATGCATAATATCCAGTCTAGTAGTAGCCAAATACAACAAACCTCCAATCATAGATCTATATTTTCTCTTATCAGCTTTAGGTGAATCATCTTTTCCTAATTTGCAACCAGTCACCATAGGAGTACATACCGGTGTGGAACCATCCATCCCAAACTTCTTCAACATCTCTTTCACCTACTTAGACTATGAAATAAAAATCCATTTCTCTATTTGACTAATTTGTAGCCCAAGAAAGAAATTCATTTCTCCAAACATATACATCTCAAATTCTTTTTGCATTTCTTCCACAAACATATTACACATAGTTTCATTTCCTCCAAAATTAATGTCATCAACATATACAACCACAATCAAGATTTTGTCATTCTCAATTTTAAAATATAGATTACTATTTGTCGTACCTTTATTGAAATCTTGCTAAATCAAATACATGTCTAACCTTGCATACCAAGCTCTAGAAGCTTGCTTCAATTTATATAAATCTTTCTTCAATTTGTAGACCATATCCAGTTGATTTGATAACTAAAATCCTTCCAGTTGTTCCATGTAGACTTCTTCTAGCTCACCAAATGTTCAAAAATGTAGACTTAACATCCATCTAATAGACCTTGAAATATTTATGAGTAGCAAATGCTAAAAACATCCTAATAGCTTCCATTCTTACCACTAGAGAAAAAATCTCCTGAAAATACATGCCTTCTACTTGTGAGTATCTTTTACAACAAGCCTTACTTTATTTTTGACCACTTCTCCATTCTCATTCAGCATATTTCTAATTACCAACTTTTTTGATCCAATTATGTTTTTATCTGTCAATATTGGGACCAATTCCCAAGTTTGATTCTTCTCAATCTACATAAGTTCTTCTTTCATAGATTCCATCCAATGCTCATCTTTACATGCTTCACTTACAGTCTTTGGTTCAATTTCAAAAAGCAAACACAAATTTATCTCACCAGTAGCAGCTCTACTTCTTGTCAATATTCCTTTTGTCTTGTCTCCAATGATCTGATTTTCTGAATGATTTTTTTGTACATACTTAGGTGTCTTAGGGGACACCACCAGAGCTTCATCTTCTTATTCATTTTTCTTCTCTTTCTCACCCTTCTCCTGTTCTTCCACAATTTCTTCAATCCTTATGCAATCAAGTTCATCAAATACATATCCATCAACATCAATTGAATTCTTCACTGCTTCATCAACCTTGACATTTGAGCTTTCTACAATCTTCCTCGATCTTTTATTTGAAACATTTGTAGGCTTTCCTTTTATATAATATCCAAGAAAAATACCTTCATCACTTCTTGCATCAAACTTTCCTAAATTTTCTTCATCCTTCACGATATAACATTTGCTTCCAAATACCTTGAAATACTTAACGGTAGGAATTCTTCCACACCATAGCTCATAGGGTGATGTAGAGTGGCAGGGGAAGCAATACCTTTTTCCAATAGCTTCTCTAAATGCACACATCAACTTCACTATTCCTTCCAACAAGAAACTTGATCACCCAACTCAACTCACACAACCAGACATGTTTGAAGGACTTGGGGATGCTTTGTACACTCTCAAAATGTCAAAAAAAGACCAAATAACCTGACTTTACACTCAAAAACTCCCATTCTTTCATCACTCTTACACAAGCCCATGCAACCTTGCAACATTGCCAAATAGGACAGTCAAAATAAAAACTTATTAAAGGCATTAACCAGACAATGAAATCAGGTTTTAGACTTCTAACAAGATCCCCCACAAGTTCCCAAAAGCACAGGATCAAACACCCAAAGCAAATGTATCAAAAGATTGATTTACAAGCCATAAACAAGGCTTAACTAGGCATGTACAAGGAAGCTTTCAACTTGTCAAGGCACACCCCAACACCCCTAATGCCTTTAATGGACTCCAACAGGTTCCCCAAGACCCCTTTCACATGTTTCATTCATTCCATTTCTTTAAAATACTCAGAAATCAAAAGAAAAGCTTACAAATGATCATTTTCTGGACTGTTTCAAGGTAAAACCAGACCTAGGGCATCACATAACTTTTGCAAAACTCCATTTTTCAATATGAAACAAATTTCAGAATGTAAAGGAGTCCTAAATCTACCAATCCACCAGTTTTTAGATTTTTCCCACGGTGGAAATGGGAATTACATCCATTTTGGTGACCAAACCCTTGTTTTGCAAGATTTCAGACCCACTTTCACTAAAATTGATGTAACTTATTCAATTCTTAATGAAAACGAGCAAAATCACCACCAAAAGAAAGTAGATTCTTCCCTCTTTCAAACCATTTCAATTTGGAGTCCGTACAATGATGTACCAGACCGTACCAAGCACGGGATCAGGAAAAAATGCTGTAAAAAATAGAAAAAACAAAGTTTTCTTCTTATTAAATGCTTCAAAACTTCAAAACTGCCAACAACAGCCCAACCTCGACCCAAGGGAGGATTCTTAAACTTGTTTCCCATCATTTACAACTGCCCTCAACTGATTTTTGAAGGAGGGAACCATTAGTTAATGAAATTACATCATTAATGCTGATTTTACGCCAAATTTCCTTATGACAACTTTGCATTTTGAAGCAACTTTTTAATCCTAAAGACCTAAGACCTTAAAAACCATTCAAATGGCTTGGAATTAGCCTTATTACATTATTAAGACCCCAAACCTTGCACAATTACATAAAAATTCACATTTTTGCCTTCAAAGGCTACAAAAGCAACTTTTAGTGCAAGATTGCATTTTTGCATATTTTGACTCAAAACTCAAAAACTCACCCTAGATCCTTCTCAATGGTCTTGATTGACCTTATTAATGACAAAAAGACTCAAAAATACTAATTCTAACCTTCTAACAACATTTTTTCATTAAATGAGCAAAAATGGAGGATGAGGTGTAGGTGCTCTTGCACCATACACCCCCCCAAGAAAAGACTCATGCCTCATGAGTTGTGTTTGATACCACTGTCTCCAAGCTTCAAACAAGGTCCACTGATCCACAAAGCCACTCCACTGGTTCATGTAAACTGGAACTGCAAACAGCCCTGCACTTCTAGCATTTTGGAATGCATTGATACATGCATTTTCCCTCTTCTCTGTCCTCAGACCTGCAAACAGTCTTTTATCTTTTCCCTGAGCAAGATTGAATTGTTTACTGTGTTTTTCACCTGCATACAAATAAGTATTAGTAACTCTATGATCTTTGTTGTTTCCTTTGTTACCTTCATGCTTGCAACCATCTTTTATGCCCTGTTTTCCTTGTCTTTCACTCACTGCCTCATCAAGTTGTTTTGTCACTGTCAAATCAGACTTATGTACTGTACTTCCTGCAAAATTTGTTTGTTTCTCAGACCTGGTCTTAACTACAGGGCATTCAATGGCTCCTACTAACACACTTTCATGCAAACTCACTGTCAACACTTCTTTTACCCCTACATCAAATCTTATATCTGCATTTTCAGTCTTAAAACAGGGAGCAACATCAGAAAATTGTTTCTCCTTCATTACATTTATAGGTTCCTTCTTGCCACACATTATGACCTTTGCTTTACCTTTAGCATCTTCTACAAGAGGAGTTAACATAAAAGAATGACCATCTTGAACTATGGTGTAAGTATTTTCCCTACCATCATACAATGCCCTCTTGTCATATTGCCAAGGTCTGCCTAATAAGAGATGACAACAGTCCATTGGAAGAACATCACACACAACACTATCATGATAACCACCAATTTGAAAATCCACTATAGCCTTTTCATTCACCAACAAAGATTGATCATCAGTTAACCATGAGATTTTATAGGGACATTCATGAGGAATCTTTTTCAATCCTAACTTATTGACCATTTCACATGACACCATGTTTTCAGTTGATCCAGAATCAATGACTACTCTACATACCTTGTCCTTGCACTTACAATTTGTCTTGAAGAGACTTTTCCTTTGCAAAGGTGCTTCCTCTTTTGCTGCCTTCAAGATTGTTTTTCTCACCATCAACATTTCCCCAACCTCAGGATCTGCATTCCTACTTGGAGAACAATTACTTTCACACTCCTCTTCCTGTACCAATTGTGCTCTTCTATCAATCTTCTTGTCTCCACTAGAAGAACTACCAACCCTCTCAGGACACTTCCATGAAGGATGGCCAAACTCATTGCATGTGTAGCATCTTCCTGCAAAATCATTAGAACCTCTACCAATACCAAACCTTCCTCTACCTCTAAAACCAAAACCACCTCTAGAATCATTGTGATCTTTACCTTTGTTTGCTCCTTGATCTTCATTTGGCTGCTTTGATGTAGAAGGTATTCCTCTTCCTCTTGCACTAGGACCACCTCTTCCTCTTACTGCTTTCTCTTGTCTCCTTTTAAGCTTCTCCTCCACCCTGATTGCCATTTGATAACAATCCTCTACACTCCTAGGGTTAGCCAAAACCAATTCATCCTGTATATTAAGCCTCAAACCACCAATATACCTAGCAATTTTTTCATCTTCATTCTCATGATGACTAGACCTCAAACTTAATTTATAAAACTCCTCAGTATAGGACTTAATATCCATTTCCCTTTGCCTCAAACTTTGCAATTTTTTAAACATTTGAATTTGGTGATCTTTTGGTAAGAATTTACCTTTGAGTTTAGATATCATCTTGTCCCATGATGTGATCTTAGACTTTCCTTGTTTCCTCCTCTCAGACTGAAAGTAATTCCACCATACCAAAGCATGACCCTGCAACTTAGTCTTTGCAATCCTTACTCTTTGCTCTTCAGGAACTTCTTCACATTCAAAATGGTTATCTAATGCAGCAATCCAATCAAGTAGTTCTTCATCATTTAGACTACCACCATATTTAGAAACATCAAGTTTTACCTTAGGCTTGTCACCTTTCACTGCCTTCAACAACTTTGCCATTCTTTGGTCTTCTGGATCAAGTTCTTCTTCCATGTCTTCAAACTCCTCATCTTCCTCTTCTTCTGGCTCACTCTCTTCAGCATCTCTTCTCTTGTTTGTCTCCAGGGCTATGACTCTCTCTTCCAACTCTTTGAGTTCTCTTGCATGCCTTTCCTTCATCTCCCTCATCTCTTTAGCCATATCTTTGCTCTTTGGAGGCATCTTGTCAACCTTTCCTTTTCTTCAACCTGCAAAATGCAAACCAAAACCTACTCCCTGCTCTGATACCACTATGATGCAGAGTGGCAGGGGAAGCAATACCTTTTTCCAATAGCTTCTCTAAATGCACACATCAACTTCACTATTCCTTCCAACAAGAAACTTGATCACCCAACTCAACTCACACAACCAGACATGTTTGAAGGACTTGGGGATGCTGTGTACACTCTCAAAATGTCAAAACAAGACCAAATAACCTGACTTTACACTCAAAAACTCCCATTCTCTCATCACTCTTACACAAGCCCATGCAACCTTGCAACATTGCCAAATAGGACAGTCAAAATAAAAACTTATTAAAGGCATTAACCAGACAATGAAATCAGGTTTTAGACTTCTAACAAGATCCCCCACAAGTTCCCAAAAGCACAGGATCAAACACCCAAAGCAAATGTATCAAAAGATTGATTTACAAGCCATAAACAAGGCTTAACTAGGCATGTACAAGGAAGCTTTCAACTTGTCAAGGCACACCCCAACACCCCTAATGCCTTTAATGGACTCCAACAGGTTCCCCAAGACCCCTTTCACATGTTTCATTCATTCTATTTCTTTAAAATACTCAGAAATCAAAAGAAAAGCTTACAAATGATCATTTTCTGGACTGTTTCAAGGTAAAACCAGAGCTAGGGCATCACATAACTTTTGCAAAACTCCATTTTTCAATATGAAACAAATTGAAGAATGTAAAGGAGTCCTAAATATACCAATCCACCAGTTTTTAGATTTTTCCCACGGTGGAAATGGGAATTACATCCATTTTGGTGACCAAACCCTTGTTTTGCAAGATTTCAGACCCACTTTCACTAAAATTGATGTAACTTATTCAATTCTTAATGAAAACGAGCAAAATCACCACCAAAAGAAAGTAGATTCTTCCCTCTTTCAAACCATTTCAATTTGGAGTCCGTACAATGATGTACCAGACCGTACCAAGCACGGGATCAGGAAAAAATGCTGTAAAAAACAGAAAAAACAAAGTTTTCTTCTTATTAAATGCTTCAAAACTTCAAAACTGCCAACAACAGCCCAACCTCGACCCAAGGGAGGCTTCTTAAACTTGTTTCCCATCATTTACAACTGCCCTCAACTGATTTTTGAAGGAGGGAACCATTAGTTAATGAAATTACATCATTAATGCTGATTTTACGCCAAATTTCCTTATGACAACTTTGCATTTTGAAGCAACTTTTTAATCCTAAAGACCTAAGACCTTAAAAACCATTCAAATGGCTTGGAATTAGCCTTATTACATTATTAAGACCCCAAACCTTGCACAATTACATAAAAATTCACATTTTTGCCTTCAAAGGCTACAAAAGCAACTTTTAGTGCAAGATTGCATTTTTGCATATTTTGACTCAAAACTCAAAAACTCACCCTAGATCCTTCTCAATGGTCTTGATTGACCTTATTAATGACAAAAAGACTCAAAAATACTAATTCTAACCTTCTAACAACATTTTTTCATTAAATGAGCAAAAATGGAGGATGAGGTGTAGGTGCTCTTGCACCATACACCCCCCCTAGAAAAGACTCATGCCTCATGAGTTGTGTTTGATACCACTGTCTCCAAGCTTCAAACAAGGTCCACTGATCCACAAAGCCACTCCACTGGTTCATGTAAACTGGAACTGCAAACAGCCCTGCACTTCTAGCATTTTGGAATGCATTGATACATGCATTTTCCCTCTTCTCTGTCCTCAGACCTGCAAACAGTCTTTTATCTTTTCCCTGAGCAAGATTGAATTGTTTACTGTGTTTTTCACCTGCATACAAATAAGTATTAGTAACTCTATGATCTTTGTTGTTTCCTTTGTTACCTTCATGCTTGCAACCATCTTTTATGCCCTGTTTTCCTTGTCTTTCACTCACTGCCTCATCAAGTTGTTTTGTCACTGTCAAATCAGACTTATGTACTGTACTTCCTACAAAATTTGTTTGTTTCTCAGACCTGGTCTTAACTACAGGGCATTCAATGGCTCCTACTAACACACTTTCATGCAAACTCACTGTCAACACTTCTTTTACCCCTACATCAAATCTTATATCTGCATTTTCAGTCTTAAAACAGGGAGCAACATCAGAAAATTGTTTCTCCTTCATTACATTTATAGGTTCCTTCTTGCCACACATTATGACCTTTGCTTTACCTTTAGCATCTTCTACAAGAGGAGTTAACAGAAAAGAATGACCATCTTGAACTATGGTGTAAGTATTTTCCCTACCATCATACAATGCCCTCTTGTCATATTGCCAAGGTCTGCCTAATAAGAGATGACAACAGTCCATTGGAAGAACATCACACACAACACTATCATGATAACCACCAATTTGAAAATCCACTATAGCCTTTTCATTCACCAACAAAGATTGATCATCAGTTAACCATGAGATTTTATAGGGACATTCATGAGGAATCTTTTTCAATCCTAACTTATTGACCATTTCACATGACACCATGTTTTCAGTTGATCCAGAATCAATGACTACTCTACATACCTTGTCCTTGCACTTACAATTTGTCTTGAAGAGACTTTTCCTTTGCAAAGGTGCTTCCTCTTTTGCTGCCTTCAAGATTGTTTTTCTCACCATCAACATTTCCCCAACCTCAGGATCTGCATTCCTACTTGGAGAACAATTACTTTCACACTCCTCTTCCTGTACCAATTGTGCTCTTCTATCAATCTTCTTGTCTCCACTAGAAGAACTACCAACCCTCTCAGGACACTTCCATGAAGGATGGCCAAACTCATTGCATGTGTAGCATCTTCCTGCAAAATCATTAGAACCTCTACCAATACCAAACCTTCCTCTACCTCTAAAACCAAAACCACCTCTAGAATCATTGTGATCTTTACCTTTGTTTGCTCCTTGATCTTCATTTGGCTGCTTTGATGTAGAAGGTATTCCTCTTCCTCTTGCACTAGGACCACCTCTTCCTCTTACTGCTTTCTCTTGTCTCCTTTTAAGCTTCTCCTCCACCCTGATTGCCATTTGATAACAATCCTCTACACTCCTAGGGTTAGCCAAAACCAATTCATCCTGTATATTAAGCCTCAAACCACCAATATACCTAGCAATTTTTTCATCTTCATTCTCATGATGACTAGACCTCAAACTTAATTTATAAAACTCCTCAGTATAGGACTTAATATCCATTTCCCTTTGCCTCAAACTTTGCAATTTTTTAAACATTTGAATTTGGTGATCTTTTGGTAAGAATTTACCTTTGAGTTTAGATATCATCTTGTCCCATGATGTGATCTTAGACTTTCCTTGTTTCCTCCTCTCAGACTGAAAGTAATTCCACCATACCAAAGCATGACCCTGCAACTTAGTCTTTGCAATCCTTATTCTTTGCTCCTCAGGAACTTCTTCACATTCAAAATGGTTATCTAATGCAGCAATCCAATCAAGTAGTTCTTCATCATTTAGACTACCACCATATTTAGAAACATCAAGTTTTACCTTAGGCTTGTCACCTTTCACTGCCTTCAACAACTTTGCCATTCTTTGGTCTTCTGGATCAAGTTCTTCTTCCATGTCTTCAAACTCCTCATCTTCCTCTTCTTCTGGCTCACTCTCTTCAGCATCTCTTCTCTTGTTTGTCTCCAGGGCTATGACTCTCTCTTCCAACTCTTTGAGTTCTCTTGCATGCCTTTCCTTCATCTCCCTCATCTCTTTAGCCATATCTTTGCTCTTTGGAGGCATCTTGTCAACCTTTCCTTTTCTTCAACCTGCAAAATGCAAACCAAAACCTACTCCCTGCTCTGATACCACTATGATGCAGAGTGGCAGGGGAAGCAATACCTTTTTCCAATAGCTTCTCTAAATGCACACATCAACTTCACTATTCCTTCCAACAAGAAACTTGATCACCCAACTCAACTCACACAACCAGACATGTTTGAAGGACTTGGGGATGCTGTGTACACTCTCAAAATGTCAAAACAAGACCAAATAACCTGACTTTACACTCAAAAACTCCCATTCTCTCATCACTCTTACACAAGCCCATGCAACCTTGCAACATTGCCAAATAGGACAGTCAAAATAAAAACTTATTAAAGGCATTAACCAGACAATGAAATCAGGTTTTAGACTTCTAACAAGATCCCCCACAAGTTCCCAAAAGCACAGGATCAAACACCCAAAACAAATGTATCAAAAGATTGATTTACAAGCCATAAACAAGGCTTAACTAGGCATGTACAAGGAAGCTTTCAACTTGTCAAGGCACACCCCAACACCCCTAATGCCTTTAAAAGACTCCAACAGGTTCCCCAAGACCCCTTTCACATATTTCATTCATTCTATTTCTTTAAAATACTCAGAAATCAAAAGAAAAGCTTACAAATGATCATTTTCTGGACTGTTTCAAGGTAAAACCAGACCTAGGGCATCACATAACTTTTGCAAAACTCCATTTTTCAATATGAAACAAATTTCAGAATGTAAAGGAGTCCTAAATCTACCAATCCACCAGTTTTTAGATTTTTCCCACGGTGGAAATGGGAATTACATCCATTTTGGTGACCAAACCCTTGTTTTGCAAGATTTCAGACCCACTTTCACTAAAATTGATGTAACTTATTCAATTCTTAATGAAAACGAGAAAAATCACCACCAAAAGAAATTAGATTCTTCCCTCTTTCAAACCATTTCAATTTGGAGTCCGTACAATGATGTACCAGACCGTACCAAGCACGGGATCAGGAAAAAATGCTGTAAAAAATAGAAAAAACAAAGTTTTCTTCTTATTAAATGCTTCAAAACTTCAAAACTGCCAACAACAGCCCAACCTCGACCCAAGGGAGGCTTCTTAAACTTGTTTCCCATCATTTACAACTGCCCTCAACTGATTTTTGAAGGAGGGAACCATTAGTTAATGAAATTACATCATTAATGCTGATTTTACGCCAAATTTCCTTATGACAACTTTGCATTTTGAAGCAACTTTGCAATCCTAAAGACCTAAGACCTTAAAAACCATTCAAATAACATTGAAACAGCCTTATTACATTTTCAAGACCCCAAACCTTGCACAATTACATAAAAATTCACATTTTTGCCTTCAAAGGCTACAAAAGCAACTTTTAGTGCAAGATTGCATTTTTGCATATTTTGACTCAAAACTCAAAAACTCACCCTAGATCCTTCTCAATGGTCTTGATTGACCTTATTAATGACAAAAAGACTCAAAAATACTAATTCTAACCTTCTAACAACATTTTTTCATTAAATGAGCAAAAATGGAGGATGAGGTGTAGGTGCTCTTACACCATAGGGGGTCTTTGTGTTGTTTTCTTTTGCTTGAATTCGATTGAATACATAAACAATAGTGTGAATAGCTTCTCTCCAGTAAACTTCCAGTAGACCTGCTTCAGTAATTATTGATCTAGCTACTTCTTGAATTGTTTTGTTCTTTCTTTCAACAACTCCATTCTACTGAGGATTTCTTAGAGTAGATAACTTTCTTTTTATTCCATGAACTTCACAAAACATATTAAACTCATGGGAAATGAATTCACCACCCCTGTCAAATCTTAAGCATTTTATCTTTAAAAATTTACTTCATTTTCAAACATAGCTTTGAATGTCTTGAATCTATCTAATGCATCAGTTTTCTCTAAGAAATGTAACCCGTGTATACCTAGAGTAATCATCAATCAAAAGCATAAAGTACCTTTCACCTTGCAGACTTCTCACTCTTGTAGGACCATAGAGATCTGTATAAATTAAATCTAGTAGCCTAGTAGTAGAATGTTCCTTTGATCTAAAATGATTTCTTGCTTGTTTTCCAAATTGACAATTCTTGCAAATAGCATTAACAGGCTTTGTAATCATTGGTAAATCTCTCACAGCCTGAACTGTACTAATCCTCGCCAAGTTATAAAAAATATATAACACATTCTCTGATGCCTTAGCCAACTATAATTAATATGAGTCATAAAGCATCATCCATCAACACCCTTAAGTTGATATATATTTCTATCAAATTTCTTTCCAGTTGCAATCACTGTTCTAGAGTCTTTCTAAATTTCACATTTTTCATCTTTAAATACAAGATTATATCCTTTATTGCACATCTCTCCAACACTGAAAATATTATGCCTTAAGCCCTTAACATAATAGACATCATTAGTATTATGCTTACCATCAAAACTTATTGAGCCTATCTAATGCAAGAAAGGTGGATAAAAGACTCTCTTCAACTTAAAAATGATCAATCTCGATTAGAAGATAGCTCTTTACAACACTAGTCCCTCAACTTGACATAAACACTCTCTTTGAGGCTTGTAGCCCTCAATAGCCAATAAAGGAGGATATCTTTTAGAGATGGTCATAAAATGGCATATCAAACTCCTCAAAGGCTTACCACAGAGTCCCAAACAACATATGAAGAGATCCCATAGGGTTTCTTTGACTCAACTGTAAGAACCAATAAACTGTCTTGCTTCTAGGCTACTCAATTAGCCCTATTTTCCAAAGGAACTACCTCTTAAACACTTTAAAACACCCAAAATCATTGGATAGTCTTAAATTGTGACTCAAAACAATAAAATCTCACACCAATTTGTAGATTCATACCTTCTATTGTGCTACACCATGAAACCCTCCTTTAAGATGTAAAACTCTAGGGTTTATTGAAAACCTTAACACCTAGGCTTATCGTTTCCAAACAATGTATCCAACACCTCATGTATACTCTACACATACTCATAAATACATTACATGGACCATTCCATCACTGTTTCATCAAAACTCAACATAGACACCTTCATTTCACATAGCAAACAACATTACTCTACCCTAGGGCATCTCCCACTTGCTCACAACTTATTCCCTTGGCCTTCACAACCTTAAAAAAATCTAGCCCTACATAAAATAGATCAATCCATAGAGTTATAGGGGCTAAGAGTAGGTGGATTTATTAATTCATGACTTTAAACTTCAGTCAAAACCCTTATTGTGTAACAG
>VDFB02002223.1:0-21054 GCA_007258455.2 Sequoia sempervirens | reverse complement strand
GATAGCTACATTTCATTACTTGATGTTTGTAAATACTGTCATAATTTCATTTCTTTGATGAATATGATACTATAAGAATATGACTCCATTCTTGATATCACTATGTTGTCCCCTTTCATAGATATTGATTGTCTAGTTGAAGCCACTGTTCATGATCATTTTCCATGATTAACTTCTGACATATCTTGATAGAGTCTTCAAGGAATAAGAATAGACGCCTTTAGCGTTAGCATATTCACCTCTTTAGTAATGATATTCACATGCAGGTACCTGAGTAATAGGTCTAGAGAGGTGGAAATGCTTATGATAAGATGAATATTTTTGTATCTTGATTCCTGTCAGAATATACAAAAAACTCAAAGTAAGGCACCAAGATCAATAACACCCTATCCCTCTGAACATATAAGGGAAACATGCTGGGCTCAACCCTTGTGGGAGCCACATTTTATCCCACATGTTGAAATTTGATGAAACAAAACAACAATAGTTTTCCTATACCTGTACAAGAAGCAAACATGTTAGAAAAATACGTGCATATGACATATGTGTTTGATAATTCTCCTTGTTTACTTGGATATCAGTAGTAAGTTGTTTCTTTTAATGCACATGATTGATCTGTTTATATGTTTATAGAGGTATGTGCATATAGTGACTATAGACCTTTCAATTCTCTAACAACATTCTATTCAACAGATGCATGCAACTAGGAGCAATAGGGAAGGAAAAGCTAGAAGTAGAACAAGCGCAAGACTTAAGATGATGTGAGGCAACTCAACTAGAACCAGTCATTTAGACAATGACTGGTCTCTTTTCCCTATATGTGCATGCTTTTACTTTAATAGTTATAAATGCACACTCTTTTCATTCCTTTACATTAAAAGAGCCAGTCTCATAGCTTGTGTGAGACAATACACATTTACATTATCAATAAAGACTATGTTTTTGAAAAGATTTGTGCTATCTTCTCCTATGTTATATACATCTGCATACTGTAATATGGTAGAATAGTCTTCTAATTTCTTTATGCACATGGACTGTAATATAGCAGAAACAAAATGTACCTATCTTTTCATTTACAATCACTTTAGCTCTACCTATGTGAGCTAGTAGCAAAAATAGGTAATAGGTCAAATGGGAAGGGCAATAATTTAAATCATGTAGTTAAGTAGGAATGGTATTGCTTAAGCAAAATAAAAGGAGGATTAGGACTAAAAGACCTCAAAATATAGGGCATCTCCTTGGCTAGCAAGTGGATCCTTAAAGCCTTAAATGAAAATGGACCTTGGAAGGTTCTAGTATTGAATACTATTCAATCTGCTATCCCAAAAAAAGAAAAGAGTTGGAAACAACTCCCCATAAATGACATTCTATTTGGGACATTTATAGTAATGCCAACTAGATCAAACGTGTTCAAGAGTTTATGGAAAGGATGGGAGGTCATTAGAAGTCAAATTAATAACTATGAGTAAGTGAATCAAACTAGAGGTATTATGTACCCTGATAGGTCAATTTGGTGGAACCTCTCTAAAAAAGACAAACCATTTGCTTTATTGCAAGGATGCCTAGCTAAAACATGGCATTTAAAAGGCATTAGATGCTTTAAAGACATAATGTGTAACAACCAAATAAAATCATGGGTAGATTTGAGTATTGATTTCAAGCTTCTTCCATCACATTGGAGAACTTTCTCTATCCTTAGGGAGGCATGTAGAAACATTCAATTCCTTGGTTGTAATGGAAAGGATAATGAATTGATTAAAAATATCATTTGGACAAATGGTATTAAGATTGTAAAATTAAATCCTAAAGTGATTTATTTTCATTTGCAATCACTTTAGCTCTACCTATTTGAGGTAGTAGCAAAAATAGGTAACATTTCTGGCAACATCTACTATATGTTTGCCTGCTAAACATTAAGACTCGTTTCCTAGACTATTCATTCGGCACAAAGTCACTTAGAAAACTCAAAATAGATCTGATAGCAACTTTGTTCAATGTTGTTGCTCAACAAAAATAACTCAAAGACACCTTGGAAACTTATTGAAAAAAAAACTATAGAAGGGAAACTACCTAAGTGTGCTTAAAAGCACTTAGAAAATTTGAAAATAACAACTAAACTAAGGTGCAACGACACTTATTGAAAGCAAAAACTCTTAAACTAGCATATGTAATGCAAATCAAACCTCAAAACATCGTTTGAGGTGTATCCCATTGACTGGGATAGGAAAAATTTCTCCATCCATCTTTGATAACTAGAATGCATTATACTCCTTGCATTTTGTAATAAAAAATAAGCCATCAAACTTAGTGTGCTTTCTTGGCTTGCTTTTCAACTCATCCCATTTGAGTACAACATCAACTTCTCTGAATACTCTGGGAGTTGCTTTCTTATCAAAGACTCTCTTAGTTTGGAGTTGATGATACTCCAAAGACTTCATAGCTTTATTTCTTGTCTCTTCTAGCTCCATGAGCTAAGCATGCCTAACTGCCATTGGGTCCTGCTCCTCAAACATTTCTAGTTGATGCATAATATCAAGAGCCAACAGTTCTACAGACAAAAGAAATCTTGCCTCCTTACCATAAACCAATACATATGGAGAATTCCCAATGTATCACTTGGAAGTTATTCTATTTTCCCATAAGGTAGATTTTAGCTTGGTGTGCCAAGTTCTTTGATTATCCTCCATGATCCTCTTGATGATTCTTATTAGGTTCTTATTCGTTGATTCAACCAAACCATTACCTTGAGGGTAATAGTTTGATGATGTATTCAAGTATATGCCATTCCTGACAACTCAATCACTCACTCTGAGTGCAACAAATGCTAAGGCATTATCTGAAATGATTGACTCAGGAACCCCAAATCTGGTTACTATATCATCATAAAAATTAAAAATGACATTTTCATTGGCTTCTTTCAAAGCCACTGCTTCAATCTAGCTTGTAAAATAATCAGTTGCAGTGAGCACCGATATGTGACCTGCACTAGTAGGTGGGTTTATAGGTCCTATAAAATCAATGCCCCATTTCATGAAGGGTTGTTCCACTTGAATTGGTTGCAAAGGTAAAGCAAACAACCTCTCTTTTCCTGCAAAAATGCACATTTTACATTTCCTTACCCATGCATGGGCATCCTTAAACATGCTTGGCCAATAGTAGCCAACTCTCATTATCTTCCATGTAGTTGTTCTTGGGGAAAAATATCCCCCTATATTTCCATCATGGAACTCATGAAGCACATTATCTACCTGATCCTGATTAATGCATCTTAATAGTACACCATTAAGGTCCTTTCTGAAAAGAACATTGTTAACCAACACATAAGGAATAGACTGCAACCTGAAATATCTTCTCTTAGCCTTGTCTAAACCTGGTGGACATTCACTAGTCTACAAGAAGTGAGTCATGTCACGTACCCAACTTGCACCTAATGGAGGTGCAACATTTTGATCTTGATCATTAGTGACTAAAACAACCCCTGTTTATGTTCTCTCATTTTCAGATCCTGCAGCTAGCTGTTCACACAACCCCTTCCCTCTTATGAGCTTAGTGACCTTAATATCTATATCATATTCCATAACTTTCATGATCTAGTCAACCCTCTTTTCATTTAGGTCCTTGCTCAACAGAAACTCCTTCACACTAGGATGAACAACCATTAAATGTATCTTATTGTTGGAAATTAAAGGCTTAATTTTTTTCAGGCTCCTAATTATAGCTAGAACATGTTTCTCCACAAAGGTATACCTCTATTCATAATTTTCCAATCCTTGGCTGAAAAAAACAATGGGCTATTCTAAGCCATCATTATTCTACTGTAACAATATTGCAAAAATAGAATCTATGCTACCAAAAGCATACAAAATAAAATCCTTTGAAAATTTTGGATTCACTAGAGTAGGAGATGCTTTCAAAGCCTCCTTAATAGCTTCAAATCCGTGCTTGGCCTCCTTGGTCCAGTTGAAACTTGCATTTTTCCTTAACATAGTAGTTAATGGTCTCGAAAGATTTGCAACATTTGGAATAAACCTTCTTAAGAAATTAATTCTACCAAGGAAGCTTTACAACCCCTTTTTATGATTGGGTTAAGGCAACTCTAAAATGACTTTCACTCTTTCAGGATCAATGGTGATCCCCTGTTTTGATACTATATGTCCTAAAAGCTCGCCTTCATGAACAACAAAGATACTCTTTTTGGGATTGAGGGATATTCCATATTCCCTACACCTTTCAAACACTTGTCTTAAATGTAACAGATGTTCATCAACATTTTTATAAAATATTGTTACATCATCAAGATAAATAAGCACAATTTTATTAATTAAACCTTGAAATGCCATGTGCATAGCCCTTTGAAAAGTGGCTCTAGCATTGGAAAGGCCAAAAGGCATTCTCTTGTAGGCCATAATGCCCCATTTTGTGGTAAATGTTGTCTTCTATTGGTCCTCTTCTTTGACCAATACTAGGTTATAGCCAAAATAACCATCAAGTAGGGAAAATCTCTCTGAACTAGCAACTACTTGAAGGATCTGCTCCATAAAGGGAAACGGGTAATGATCTTTCAATGAGGCTCTATTAAGGTCTCTAAAGTCCACACAGAGCCTAATCTCTCCATTTTTCTTTCTAACCGAAACAAGGTTAGAAACCCAAGAGGTATGCTTGATTGGGAAAATGATACCTTCTTCAACCATCTTGGTTAACTCCTTAATCATAAGAGGCTCAAGTTTTGGGTTTAAAGGCCTTTGTTTTTGCCTTACAGGTTTTGCATTTGGTTCTAATTCTATTGTATGTTGAGCAATTTTAGGATTACATCCTTTCAAATCTGAATATTCCCATGCAAAAACATCCTGAAATTCTTGACATAAAGCAACAAAAGCTTGCCTATTTTCTTGTGAACAATTTTTTCCAATCTTAAGGAGCTTATCTTTAAAAATCTCCAGCTCTTCATAATGCTCCTATTTGACTTGCATGTTGGTTTTTTTTCTTTCTGAGCTGATCATTAGTACTAAAAATGGATTCCAAGGTGACTAGAACCTTGGGCAGATTATTAGTTCTTAGCTGGATAATCTGATCCTCATATTGCTGCTTAAGCTTCTCTTGATTTACAATAGTAAACTCATCTTCTGCAAGCAGAAAACTCAAAACCTACTCATTACTTTAAAATACTTTCCAGTGAACATTATTGTTAGGAATAGAGGGCCTAACAACAACCTTAACATATTGTTGTACCTTCTCTTTTTTAATCTCATTGGTTATGTCAAACTGTGCACCTATTGCAGCTAATCTATTTACACGCTTATTTTGATTCCTAGGAATTGAAATTAGATTAAAAACATCAAACTCTTTTATCATATCCCATACCCTATGATTATAAGATTTCAAAGCATCATTTTTTGTCGCATTCAAGCCTCTTACCTAGTTGGAAATCAATTCACTATCTCCAAATACCTGTAGGTAGCACATTCCCCTTTTTCTTGCCCATTCCAAGCCTTGAATCAAACCTTCATACTCAATAGTATTGTTAGAACAAGAAAAAGAGAATCTGAAAGCAAAATAATACTTGTCACCTTGTGGGACAAGCATTGCACCCCCACTAGCTCCTTTTTTGCTTCTAGATCCATCAAAATACATTTTTCACACCTCACTTTGCTATTCAAGTTGTTGTTCTTCTTTCTTTTCAAGGTTTGGCATCGTTTCAGGTTCATGTACAACATATACCCCCAAACCAACTTCCTGAATATAACCATTTGGATTATCTTCAATGTTTTATGCTATCCATTCATTCAAAAGGATGTCTAGTACACTTTTAACTTGCAATACTTGAGCAACAACAAGCTCTTTATCCTCAAGAATAACATAGTTCACATTAACAACACTTGGTATATGGGGTTTAATGTGATCCTTAGCAAGTGACTCAGATTTTATTCACTTTTGTCCCATATCTAGTCCTAAACAACATGTGAGACCAATCTGAGGACAAATAACCCCCTATCTTAGCAGTAAAATCTCTTGACAAGCATAATGCAAAATAGGCTGGAAAGTCAATGACAAATATGTCCTGGAGAATGGAAAAATTAGGACAGGCATGAAGTGTAAGAATCAAGTCTTTGATGACACCTATAGTATTAACAAATGACCCATCTAATTGAACCACTCCTTTCTCAAGGGGCTGATATTTCAATTCTAACTTATCAACAACCTATTTGGGCATGACATAACTTCTTGAACCACTATCTACCATACAATTATGGACTAGCTTATCCACTACTATCAAAGGCACATAAAATGGAGGGAGTTTGGCATCTTTACCTGGCTCTTTACTTGGCTGTTTACTACTATCTTGAGGTGTATTTGTAAAAACAACCTTAAATAGGTCAACTGAAACATCACTAGACACATTCAAATCTAATAAAGCAGATTGTAAAAGATCCTTTTGGCCTGGGATAGATAGAGAATTTCACATAGACATTGATACACTCATTTTCTTCATATTCTCAATAATATTAAAGGGGCCATCATGATTTACCTTTTGATGGGTCCTTGCAACAGCAGGCTCTGCTTGCAAGTGAGGTTTCTCCTTGGTAGAAACTTGTGTATTCCTTTGCAATATGTGGGGTACTTGAGATGTGGATGGTTTTGTAGCTTCTTTTTCTTTATTTGTTGATTGTTCAAGCTCAAAAGCCCTTTTCTTGGCTCTTGTATTTGTTGCAATTGGAGAATCATCCTTGTTTATTCCTCAAAATTCTTCACCCTACCAATTTAGGAAGGTAGCATCACTTGGAGGTTGAATTTGCTGTTGTGGAGATCCATCATTAGGTTCATTAGGCTGTGAACTTGAAACATTCTTAACCATCAACGCTTGTTGATCACTCCATTTGAACATGTGGCTTGATTATGGGGCTGATTGCAAGGAAAGTACCATTCATAATTTGTTGCAAGGTTGTTTTGAATAGGAACAAGATCCTTAACAACACTAATTGGAGCTAGTTTATATGGATGAAAAGGCCTTGGGTTCACATTGTCTTGCACCCTGATAATTGTCTTGATAAGGTTACCTATTCCCTTAGTATGGCTGACCTTGACCTTGATTTTGTTGTTGATATGGTTGTTTTCTCTTAGACTACTGCTTCTCTATGCTTACTAGCTTATTGCCACATTAGCTTGCAAATGGGGCTTAACCTTGGGGAAAACTCTGTGGTTAAGCGCACTCAATCTGGAGCAATACTAGGATGGGTGACCTCCCAAGATGACCCAATGCTTCACCTCTGTGAGCATCACCTAGATGCAATGAGTGCTAAGTGGACCATTCATTATCATGAGAGATGGGTTCTTGTGAACCACTACTCATGAAACATGGGTCAATGAGTTTGACTTGAAAACTACACAGTTGAATCCTGATAGCAATATCATAATAATTACATTGACAACAAAGATTAATAAAATAAATAAATTTTCAGTACTTGCAACTTTATGCATTTGATGTGGAAATTATTAAGTATTTTTTGTGTTTTATACATTTGGTTACATGTTATAAACTTGAGGTAGAGCCTGTCATAAAATTAAATGAGTTTCTGATGCAAGCTATGTTATAGACTTGATAGCTAATGCATAAACATTGGTGAAAATTTTGAAATTCAAATGTCACCCAAATATGACACATTCTTAACACAATCATTAGCACAAATCATCTAGCACAAAATGTGAACTTTCCAAAATCTCAAACAAAAACAATCTAATAGAAAAGTAGTATCACAACAAGATAGAGATGACTCAGTTTTAAGCATATGAAAAAAAATGTAGGCATATTTTTTCTCAATTTAAATGCTAATTGTAACCTTATATCAAGCAATTTACATGATGTAAAATTTCTCACCTTCGTGCATCAATAATTTTGATACTCTTAAGATATCAAAAATACATGTTTCCATACAATAAGACAAATAAATATATGGATGTCAAATACAACTATTTAACAAAGAAAACATTAGAACCTATCTATTGCATGATTATTGATTAGATACTTGACTTCTTCAACCAAATCTTTTAATAGGATCAATTTGACAAGTTTTAAAAGTGTTGTCAATCAGATTGCACCCGAATGCTTGAATATTGAAATTCAACAATCTGTTGAAACATTGGAACTAATTCCAGGCTGTGGGTATCCTATAAGGAATTAGACCTCCAGATTCTAGGTCGGTTCCTATTTATTTTTTTGGTTAATAACTGAGTGATTTGCTGGAAAAGGGAGAAAGACTAAATGTAAATGCAAGAAAACTGTAGATTGAAGGTGATGCAGCTAATTGATAAAGATCTGCAATTTTGATTCAGAATAAACCTCAGAAAACTAACCACACAAGTCAATTTTGACAGTTTCACCACAAAAATTGATTCTAAGGAAGGCTTTGAATAAATCAGCTTTGAAGGAAAACAAGATTTTCACAGCAAAGAAGAATATTATTCATTTACACAAACTTAGACCTGTGACTTTAACTATTCGAATGCATGTAAATATAAATGAGAAAAAGATTTTAAAGGTTTTGATATTTAAACACAATAAAACTTCATCAAATCATTCATAAAGACAGCCAAATGACAAGGCAGACTTTGATTTTACTGTAATTTGAAGGAATCTTTGCAAAAAAAACATAAGTAAACCTGTAAAAACACTGTTGTATTAATCTGAAAGCTGAGTTACATGACCATTCGCTTTGCAATATGCAAAGGCTAAATAACAAGAACTGGCTAAAAAAGACAAACTTTTACAATATATACAATATGAACGCACTTCAAAGTGCATAACATGTAACTGAAAGTCAATCTCAATGAGAAAGTGACAATTCCAAGGTGAAATCCGAGCAGAAGCAAAAATACCTAAAAATAAGGTACAAACTCATGCAAAAATGAGTGAACTCAATCTCGAGCTCGTAGTCATAAAGCATGCAACTGATCCGTAACTCAAACTGAACTGGAAATCTCTGAATGTGGGCCAAAACATGCAAAAATCCTCCTTGCTTTAATCAATTCGCCCATGCACATCGGAACTCTATGTCTTGTATAAATTGATCACGCATGATTTAGAGGTAACTTGAAATTAATGTTTGCATTTTTAAAATAGTTAAATTAATTAAATGATTTATACTCCATCATTTAATTAACTAACTTTACATTGTATTAATGCAACACATTATATTAAAATTTAACAAGGACTAACCCTTATCCCAATTCTTAATATCTACCCATCTTTACATGATCTACTCCACTTTACTTATGTTTTCTTTCGCATGGTTTGGAAGAAGGTAATTATATGATTAAATATAAAAAATAATCAAAATAATACCTCAACACCTGATTATATTGTCCATCTATTATTGAATATCATGCAAAAGAAAATATAAATGAAGTAATAGTCTTAACTCCATCCAAAACTCGTGGCCCTTCAATATTCATTAGGTTGACTCACAATCCAAAACCATAGAAATGATTAAAATGAAATGATTATTTGAGAACAAAGTAAAAAATAAACTCATCAGCTTAGAGCTTCTAGTAAAAAGCATCGAACCCTAAAATCATTTCATCTTTTTTGCATTTGAGTTTGAGGAAACTTCATGAAGACTGGCCACCATGCTAGGGTTTGTAGTTTCTTTACTGGAGATCTATGCTCTTCCATGAGTTCTAGCTACTGGAAAAATATCAAAACTGTCGCTTTGTAACAGGTAAACTTTTCCCTCTATGTTGAAATCATGGCGTCATTTTCTGAGAAGACAAACTCCTCAAGTTATTTTGTCAAACAATATGTGTGCCTTGTCTTTCTGAATAGCCGTGGTTTTGAGTGCCTATGATAGACTTCTATTTCTATGCTCTCAGCTCTTACTCACAACAAATACGTTTCTTTTTATGGCATAGCCTTCATGATTTTTGCAAATTCCTCTGCAAATTAATCTCCTTCATTCTTTCATGGGCATGATTTTTCTTCATTGTTTATGCATTTCCTTTTTCCATGTAGAAATATGGCAACTCAGGCTGAGGTCTCTCTTGTGCAATTCATTCTGGCCGCCAATCTAGCCGCGGCTGTATATTTCTTCATCATTTTATAAGGGTTTATGAAACCCACGGCTAGAGCAGCCTCCTTACTTTGTGCAAATGAAGGTTTGAGGGCCAGTTTGGAGCTTACTTAATATAGTGCTTTTCCTTCTATGTCAGCTCAGCATAAATGATGAGAAAATTTAAAGAGTACTCCATATAAGTGATTACTTTTGCATCTCTTTACTGGGTTGGACCTCCGTCTAGATGTGTGGATTCCATTTGTCATCATACCCTTAATAATGTGTACTGGTAAATTAAGCTCGATTGAAGCTCAGTTAAAGCAGATAATGAATATCTTCCTTTATGTGAAAAGAATAAAAGAAACACTGTATGTTCACCAGTACGGCCATCATTGCATAATTTCTGGGTATTTTCTCATGCCTATTTTGTTCTCTGTATAAAGACACCTCCTTATAGACTTTGCAATCTTTGTACTACTTCATTACACTGTGAGGTACTGTGTGCAGTCATGAAGACTCCTTCCATTCTGGTGGACAAATGATTGTAACTCAAAAAGTTTGAATGTTGTCCTCAACCTGCTACAGGTTAAAATTCAATTTGATTGTTCATTAATACTTTCTTTTGAGTTATTGAAAACATATGATGTGATTGCCTGAATCATGTTCAATCATAGATCATAATAAACCTATAGTGTTGCTCTGGAACATCATTGTTTATTTTATGATCTTGCAATCTAAATTTTACCAGTCAAACATCATTTTATATCTTGCATTGACTATGATATCATTGCTATTATGGCAATGTTGTAGCATATATTTTTCCTGATGAATAACTCATGCCTCCGCTATGACTGTCTAATGACCGGTGTGATCACTATTCTCTTTGAATACTTACAAAACACTGTGTAACAGAAGAAGAAAAAAAAAAAACTTTTATATGAATGGATCACTATCGTACTTCATTGCTTCCATTTTTTCATTATGGACAATAATCATCACTATACTTTCTGATAAAGTCTTTGTGTTTTTGCGATCTTCATACCTTATCAAAAAGAATGTTCACGTTGTTTCCTTGATTTCATGACTTTATGCATATGTTATGAGATTAAAACCAATGTCATGCTATCACTTCTATTACTCTTGACAATATGAATCTTTTCAAATGGTTGTTAATACTGTCCTTTATGCTGATATGCATGAACTCCAGTACGAATATGTTATCATCTTTAATTTATCATGTAAACATAATGGTGTCTTTATGCTGAGTATGAGTACTGTGTATTATGGTAACAAGTGCTACTGTCGGGAAAGCATTTTCATATAGATTGAAATACTACTATCTTTAAATGCTGATTTCATATAGATTGAGGTTGCTCCTCCATGAAATAGTGATTTTCATGCTTTGTATATATGCCTTTAAAAAGAGCATCATTGACTGTCCTTTCATTTTCCCCATTGGGCATTCTATTTCATAATGAGAAAGTGCTATACTTGTGTCACCTTATAAATGGTTCTTTAACTGTGAATGCTTTATTAAAACAACAGATTTGTCCATTGTCTATCCACAGTCATTTGCTTTCTTGCATAAAAAACCCTTCACTGTTGAGTGCAATTACTCACTGTGGCTATCGTAAGTTATTGTTCTTGACATTGTAATGGCTGTCCTTTATGGCTGTCATGTTCACATGCTTGTATTTTTTGTATTGTGCTTATGAAAGCCTCAACCTACTTTATAAATGAATTTTGTTGTCCTCTTCATTGAGCTAAACTACTCATACTTGAAGTTCACTCACTACATTGTTCTGTAGACTTCCCACCATTCTTTCATGACTTTCTTTGATTGATTAATCATTGTTGCTCCCTTAATGATAAAGCTAAAATTGTATTGCTATCTTATAATATAGTTGTACAACACTATGATTTCCTTCCTTAACTATGAGTTTGATGATAAAACTATCATGCAATCACTAATGCATGACTTTAATAGAACATCATAATGCTGCCATTATTTTCCTGTGAACATAATAACTGTGATTGCTCAGCTTTTATATGTTGCTCCTTCATTGTTTATGAGCTGGGCTCAACCCTTGTGGGAGCCACATTTCACACCACTCATAAGAATATATGTTGATTGAAATGATGATTACCTGTACCTGCACACTTAAACAAACATGTTAGCAAAATAAATGAAGCTGAAAGCTTCCATTGAATTATGTTTTCTTTTGAATAGTGAAACCATCTGATGGATGCCTGATCAAATGTACATTATATATTTCTATTGGTAGTGTAGGCATATGATAGGATATGATTTGTCATTGCTTAGAGACCATCTCTAATACCATATTTGATCGTTCTTGCAGATGCATCAGAGCTTGGAGATGGAGCTGGAGTTGGAGCCACAATTGAAGACCTGGACTTGTCAATGATTCGTCATTCCATGCAATGACGAATCACTTTCTACCCTATGCATTCTTTACTCTCAGTTGTATAGTGTACTTTCTTTTCTTGTATCTATCATTTGATTATAAATATCAAATTGGCTACTCCCACGGCATGTGTGGGACTTCAGCTTTTCCAATATGAATAAAGTAGCATTCTTTTATGCAAATTTATGAGTTCCTTTGTCTGAGATTTGCATAATAACACTTGAAATTCATAAGTAATCAAAGTTCTGGAACATAATGAATATTTAAGCATTTTTTTTTTTTGTACCTTCTTTGATGGATGCAATTCAGCTCTACCTGTTTTGAACTGGTGGTGAAAAATAGGTAACAAAAAGACAATATGGCATACGTCCAAAGAGCTAACCTTGGATCAAATGAAAGGTTGTTGGGATTTACCCATGATCCTTAGGCTTAGCTAAGGTTATATCAATTTGTGAAAGGTATGCTTCTCTCTTTTGAGATTACCTCTCCATTATACTTAAGTTCAATTCTATTATTTGGCATTTGATCATTAATTTTTTAGTAATTAGTTGATAGTAAGAAACTACTAATTTGTTGCATCTATATAATTCATCTTGTTTGTGTAAATAAAATTAAATTAACCCAATAAAATACTTTTCATTATTTGTAAAGGAAACTTTTATTCAATACCTTGCACTTGTAATCAACAAGATTGAGTATATCAAGAAATTTTCCACAAATGTGGCCATACTTTAAGCTTGTTAGCTCATGATGCACAACAAATGGTTATCTTTTAGTAGTAATGATGAAATAACTCTATTGAAACAAGTTACTAAAATTGACATCAAATTGCAATAAAAGCGTAATATTAAACTTAACAATAATATCTAACACTCTCATGGATGCCAAAGGATGGGGCTAAAATTCTCCCTTCTCTTCTACTATGAAAATTTATTGTTGCTCAAAGGGATAACCAACTAAGGAGAGGTCGAAGGCTTTATTCAACTCAATAGATGAAAACAATAAACTCATGAAAAAATTCATCCTCAGAGCTTTATTCTACTCATTGCATGACCCACCATCTTATCAGCTTCTCTCCAAATATATATATAAATTTAAAAGTCAAAAGTGCCCAAGAAAGGGGGTGAATTTTGTGGCTCCACCTGATGGGTTTTTCAAGAAATGAGGCCCAATAATGATTATTATGGAAACTCAAAGTACAAATGTTAAATCAAGGCCACCCACTTGATAACTCCATTCCAGTTTTTGCATGGAATGGAAGGCCTCAAGATTGGTGATCGGATACTGTGGAATAACTTCATTGACCATGCCAATAAGGAAGCTTCATGTGCATTTGGAATTTGAATTCAACGGATGTGAGCAGATAATTTCCTAGATAGAGATTGGGGATATCCAACACCTGATGAAGGGGATGCTTCTAAACATAGGGATATCAATAAGAAGGCATGGTGTCTTGGGTATGGCACAAAGCCTAAATTTGTGCAACATGCTCTCACATTTGGCAGACTTGTTTTTACAGTTTTACTAGACAAAGATCGTGACTCTATGGAGTTTGAAGCTATGCCAAGGAGACCACTTAATCCTTTAAGGAATTAGATATATAATGAATAGAAACTACGAGATTGCACCTCAACTTGGCTTCAAGCTCTTTCTAAAAACATAAATGGCACTACCAAAATGTTGTCGACTAACAACATAGGAAGAAGTCGTTGGTGAAGAGGATTCAAGTGATTTTCAGTAAGGGTAAAGAAAGCACAATATTGAGGAGATTTTTCAATGGCGTTATGAAGGAATTCAGCGAACCCACTAAAGCAAGCAAAATCATTGGACAAAATCCTGGTTATTTTCTTTGTCATTGAGATTCCCTGCACATTAGTAAATTTATCATGTCTGTTAACTCGAAGGAGGAATTAACATCAAACAAATTAGAAATAAATCTTTAGACCGAGGCTTTTTCTTGTCAGGTTTTGAATACACTTTCCAAGCAATTGCGACTTTGACAAAGCACGAAACATTCAACACTCCTAGGCGTGGTGGTTCCAAAGAGTTTTGTCATATCCAAATCCCTTTCCACGCTCCACTCAAAACACTGAATAGATTTGTGATATAGGGATTATTTCTTCATTTTTCTAAGGCGGATCATTTTAAAAATATTGTTGAATGAACAGGAGTGTGATAGATGAAATGACGAAGGCATGTGTTTGTCTAAGTATGCGGGGGTGGGGGGCCGGGGGCCGGGTGGGGTGTGAGGGGATTTAGAGCCCCTTTTTTTTGTCGAAGTATGGGGGGGAAGCGGGACGGGGTTTAGAACCCATTTTTTAAGCCTTACACAGTTGTTAAAGTATCAAGGGTGTCTTCATTTTACTCTAAACGCATTTGCTAGTGAACCCTTGTAACTGTTTTGATCTGTAGCTTTTGATTTTGAGCACTATTTTGGCTAGGCCATTGATTTTGGGCTTGCAAATGTGTTGCGTTATGGGTTTTTCCCAGTAGTATTTGTGATGAGTTTATCCATTTTTGAAGGGAGGAGGTTTGTTTTTGCTGCTATTCTCCAAAAACATTTGTAGGTGTAGGGACATTCTTGGGTTCCAATATTGATATGCCAATTATAGAGGGGAAGTGATTTCTGTTGAAGTCTCACGAGAGAAATATTGTAGTGAGTCTTATACATTGGAGGCGCGTGTGGAAAGGCTTTACAAATTTAGCTGATAAATAACAAAGAGCAAGACAGAGGGAGGGCTTTGAGAAAGCAAGGGGCGGCGAAGGAGCGGTCAAAGGCTTTGCATTGATAGGAAATCGCCGAATAGGGGCTTACAGGTTTGTTGTATCTCTTCCAATACTCTCCTAATATCTGATTTCTATCCTCTACTCTATGTAATAGTAATTTGGTGTTGATTTCTTGTCAATGCATTATTAATTACCAAGGCGTATCCAATCTGAAATGAAGCAAGCTGATTTATTTCATCTACGGCTAAAGGCATCCTGGAGACGACTCACAACACTCCGTCCGTCCATCGTTTTTCACCGCTTTATTGTTGTTAATTGAGTTTATAACACCGAGCCATCGTTATCAGTCACAACCCCGATAATGGCACTTCGAGGGTAAAACTTCCATCTGGAGCTAAGAAGATTGTGCCAAGTAAAGTAGTTTGCAGAGCCGTGATTGGACAGGTAGCTGGTGGCGGAAGGCCAGAAAAGCCTATGTTGAAAGCTGGAAATACGTATCACAAATCATCCGATTTCTTTGCCGCCAAGAAAGTGACGACTACTACTTGCAACTGGGCATACCATCAAAGCCTGTTTGGTTTACATTGAATGCGCGCTGATATTTGTTTGTTGATATTTTTCCAGTGTTACAGAAATCCTGAAGGATGCATTCGTAAACATGTCCACTCAACCACCTCTGCAATGAGAACGTCTAATCTCAATCCTTTCAGAGGATGGTTGTATTTATTTTGCATACTGAAGACACTTAGATATTTTTTCAGTCGCCCCTTCATCGCCTCCTCCAATGTGCATAAATAAGAAGGTTGTTAACAGATCACTCCAACAGCAACCTCTGGACTTGGACGTTTGCATCAGTTGAGAGCTAGAGGATCCATACTACTATTTTACTAGCAGGTAAGAATGCTTTACCCTGATTATCCTTCCATTTCTATCATACAAATTGTAAACTTTATTAGTTTGAATCATAATTGTTGAAATAAAATAGTTAATATTTTAGTAAATTGACTGATAGCCAGAACATACAAGCTCGTTCCACTGCATTGTGAATGTCTAAGAATCGTTACCAACTCTCAGACTTTTGGTACGCTACTGTTGTGCCCTATCCAAATATATTCCCTCCTCCCCACTGCTTACCACGGCTTAATCAACTTTTGGAAAAACTATTTCGAAAGCCTATAGTTTCAGCTGCGCCGTAGATGCATTATATTTATCATGGAAGCTGCGCCGTATGTGCATTAACTCCATGGTTTGCCAGGTCAAACATATCGTACTCTGAATACCTTAACTTGCAGGAACCTTCAGTCAGCACACAGAAAATCTCAGGCTCCGACAAAATCCTTCTCTGCTTAATCTCATCAATTATAGCATGGGCTTGATCAATTCTGTCAGCTTTACAATAACTCTTCAAAAGATAAGAATAAACTTCCTGTCTAGGAAGATGAGCAATCGTCCACATCTCATCCCCCAAAGCTTGCGCTCTTCGGAGTCAACCTTGCTCACACAAACATTTCATAAGTATCCTGTATGTTGATAAATCAGGGATCCAATTTTCAGAGATCATTTTCTTGTGAAGCCCACAAGCAAGCCCAATGTTTCTCCCTTTGCAAAGAACGCTGATAATCACATCATATGCTGTTTTATCAGGTCTATTACCCAACTTCTCCATCTCCTCAAAAGCCTCAAGAGCTTCTATAGCCAAATTAGTCTTCCCATATTGGGATATCACTATAGTCCAAGTTTTAACTGTTTTAGGGCATAAATCTCTATCCATTTCTTGCATCAAACGTTTCATAGAGCTAAAATCCCTGGCCTCACCAGCCATGGAGATCAATATATCGTATGCATCAGAAGTGGGCTTATAACCAGGTTGACGTTTGACCCAGTGGAAGAATCTAAGACCCAAATGCCTCACTTTGTAGCACCTCTTCAAAACATTATCTACAATCTCTGGGGTAAAAGGAATGCCACAGTTTGCCAACAACTCTTCAATAGGGAGCATGGGGTCATTATCTCTAAGGATGCTTATAATCCTATCGACATAGACATCTTCATTTTCAGTACTATTTTTCTGTCTCCTCGCTAATTGTTAAGGTTTTAGATGAAGTATTGCCTTGTTTAGGACCCCGAAAGCCAAAAGCAGAGCAGCGTCTATAATCAAAACAACCAATATCAAAAGCTCTTATATGTGGGTAATGGCGGCTACTTGTGATCAGGATTGGTATTTGATGAGGAAGCTGAAAAAATCTTGCGGAACCCAGGAAGCGCCTCAGCATGAATCTCCTTTGGAAATTCATATGCATGTACCTCCTCTGAAACGTGAAGTGCCCTCCTCACGGGCTAAACCCTTTCTCTTCCCTTAGGCCTTAGATGCCCCATGAATCATAACAATACAATGGGAAGAAAGAAAAAATGAGTTGCAGATAAATATTAAAAGAAAAACAAATGTTTTTCTTTTTTTCACCTATAAAACTTTCATATGTAGTGAACAAATGCCGACTACTCCAGGTATCTTCCCAAATAGGTGTCAGTGTCCATCCAAAGCCCAAATTAGGAAAGGGCTCAATATGCAACACACTTTCCAGGTATCTTTGGCAACACACTTTGTTATGTATATTGTGTTGGTGCTCTTCACCCCCTTCACCTTCTCTACGTAAACATATTATTCGTGTTGATTCTGTTTGGCATTACAAACCTTATATTTGATAGCAGCATCCTTAGATCCTCAAAGCTCCATCTTGCTGGCTTTAATTTTCGATCCTGAAACCAATCTCTTACTAATGTCAACCAAACTCTTTGCAAGAGTTGTTCTAAGGAAATGGTATCTTTGCCCTTGTATGAATCAATATTCAAAAACTCACCCACCCTTAGACAACTGCCACTGGTTCTCTCTGCTCACAATAGCCATCTCTGGTTCACAAGTATAGGCCACCCAGAACTATTACAGAAACATCCTATGGAACTATGTCTTATGAGGAAGAGTTCTTAATTGGCTTAGAGAGCGGAGCTGGGGTTCCATTTTGTTCATGCATTTGTTGTTTTCCTTCCACTTTAAAATCCTTGATATTAAGGCTGCTTAAACAACTCAAGCTGTCTGATCTTTAGATTTGGATTTAGTAGCTTTACCTCAGTTATATGTTGTAAGGAAGAGTTCAACTTATATCAGGTCCACTTATTGTGAATGAATAATTTCAAGTAATGTAAGAGTGCTTTTACAATGCAAGCTGTATGATCTTTAGATTTGGGTTTTAATAGCTTTTACCTCAGTTATATGTTGTAATATGTTGTAAGGAAGAGTTCAACTTATATGAGGTCCACTTATTGTGAATGAATAATTTCAAGTAATGTAAGAGTGCTTTTGACATTTGATCAAATATAAAGTTTAAACACATTATCTTTGTAGCTTTAGCCTGACCTGTGTGACTGCCGTCTTGGAGCTTTCAGCTTCTCCAAGTGACTGCATGTTTTTTAAAAGCTTAAAACCTATCCCAGCTTCTCCAAGTGACTGCATGTTTTGTTAAAGCTTAAAACCTATCATTTCATTTGACTGGACTATCTGGGGAAATCTGTCGTATTGGTGATTACATTCTATAGAAATAAATCATAGGACTAATATCTCTATTCATCCGAGTACATGCTAATCTTCTTGTCCCATTCTTCTACAATCTTCTATCTCTTTCTACAATTGGTAAAATTGATCTAAATTGATAACCATACACAAAAAATTGTGACAAAGAACACTTAATTGAATCTACAGTCACATAGGTTTACAATTTTTAAGTTACAATTTCACCTTCATCTTCAACATAATAATGAGGAAACAAGTTTAAAAGGAATTGTGGTCTTTTTGCTACAATAGATAATGGATAAAATAACAATAAGGAAATATCTTGATAAATTGGTTTAAAAATGTTTGGAAAAAAATTAGGATTTCGGTTTTTATTGTCGCATGATACAAAAAAGGATTTTTTTTTTTTAAAGATCATGTATACGATTTGGGTCCGTTTGCCTAATCTCCCTCTTCACCTTTGGAATGACTCTCTCCTGGAGGAGGTTGGGGATGCCCTAGGTGATTTCTTACTTGTGGACAATGAATCTTCTGATCTTTATCACTCTACCTTTGCCCGAATACTTGTTGAAATTGATGTCTCAAAAGGACTGCCCAGAGGTTCTCTTAAAATCTTCTAAGGGTTCTTGGACCCAATCGTTGGATTATGAGGGGGTCCCTTTCCGCTGTAGAAGATGCTTCAAAACTGGACATGCTGCTGCGCAATGTGGATTCGAGAAGAAGACAAAGACAACTACTTGGTGGAATGGCGCTTCTCAACAACATTACACGGTTGAGAAGAAATCTGATAAGCTAAGGAGCTTCTCTAAGGTGGTGGTTTCTGACTCACAATAGGAAATATCTTGATAAGTGGTTTAAAAATGTTTGGCAAATAAAATTAGGATTTCAATTTTTATTTTGTGCATGATACAAAAAGGATTTTTTTTTTTTAAGAGATCATGTAACCGCGATTTGGGGTCTGTTTGCCTAATCTCCCTCTTCACCTTTGGAATGACTCTCTCCCGGAGGAGGTTGGGGATGCCCTAGGTGATTTCTTACTTGTGGACAATGAATCTTCTAATCTTTTTCACTCTACCTTTGCCGAATACTTGTTGAAATTGATGTCTCAAAAGGACTGCCCACTGAGGTTCTCTTAAAATCTTCTAGGGGGTCTTGGATCCAATCGTTGGATTATGAGGGGGTCCCTTTCCGCTGTAGAAGATGCTTCAAAACTGGACATGCTGCTGCGCAATGTGGATTCGAGAAGAAGACAAAGACAACTACTTGGTGGAATGGCGCTTCTCAACAACATTACACGGTTGAGAAGAAATCTGATCAGCTAAGGAGCTTCTCTGAGGTGGTGGTTTCTGACTCACAAGTTGTTGGGGCTTCTGATTCACAGACTGTTGGGGTTTCTCCTTCCTCCGTTGGGGGAGCTACCATGATAAATCATATTGAGCAAACGATCAGACCGGTTTTTGTTTCTAGTGATGGTGCTTCGATTCCCATCTCTGGCAGCTCTCTGGTCATTCCCACACCTATTCAGGAGAACTATGATGTTACCTCTAGGGCTTGGATTTTCATCCTCAGGAAAATGATGGGCTGGCTTGGCAGGCTAAGGCATCACAAGTTGAAGAAGGCTGGACTACTGCACTGGAAAAAATCTAAACCCTCTGGGCCTTCTTTGCAGCCCCTAAACATTAATTATTTCATGTATCTCCTAGATTCTTGGAATGTGTTCAACAACACTAAGATTAGGATAAAATTAATTATTTGGATGAAATAAATCATGAAATTGACATTTGTAGTTATTCCTACATAATAGGAGCATGTGGGTGCACACATGGTAAGGTGAAACTCACCTTGTGTCTAGTTAACTATACAGAGTAACAGTTAACACTTATGAATGCATGTAAAGATCCTAGGAGTTAGGATTTGATGTTTGCAATAAGCGAAGGGTTCTAATTAGTTTAGTTAAAGTTTGGATTCCGGTCGGTTAGGTTGGTTTGAGTTATCTTCAGTTGCATACATGTTGGTTATTTTGAGTTGCATGTAGTTAGCTTCAGTTAACTTGTAATGCATGGCTAATAACATTAAGTTGTATGACAGATAACAGGGACTACCTCCAGTTAACAAGGGATGACCATTCTTTGGGAATGGTGTTGAGTAAATGTTTCAGTTAACTATAAAGCACTTGAAGCCAACTTGGGCACCCAAGATGCTTTATTGGAATTACCTCTCATGCATGATAAGATATTTCTGAAGGTTAGTTAATTAGCTTTACTTAAGGGCACCAACTTTGAGCAAGAGCTTT